>JAOEHY010027857.1:14852-82377 GCA_025447955.1 Psilopsiagon aurifrons | reverse complement strand
CCTTTTAAGATTTGGTGGTTTTTGGTTGTGGTGGGTGGGGGTGGGCTGTGGGGGGGGGGTTGTGGGTGCCATGGGCTGCGGGTGGGGCTAGGGACTGCCCTGGAGTCCCCAAACATCCTGATCTGAGGCTAAAATGGCTTTGGGAGGCTTGCAGAGGGAGCGCTCTGGTCTCCTTGCTCCATCCCTGTGCTCCAGTCAGTGGTGGCTCTTGCTCTGTGGACTTCCTAAAGCATCAGTCCCTTGCAGAGCAGGGTGCAAGTGCCCCCTGATTCCTTGCAGGGGTTTCATGCCAGAGAAAGAGCAAGAGAGTGGGAAAACACCCCCTTAACATCCTGGTCCTTTCCCTCCTATGGCAGCAGCTCTGCAGCATTGAGCTGATGGCAGTGCCCAGCCCGGGCCGATCCTGCTGCTGCGTTCCATTTGTAGCTCTGTGTTATCCCCCCCATCTGTGCTCCTGTTCTCTAGACCTTAAAGAACATTTAAGCACCTGGTAAATTATTTATCCCTCTGAGGTCTGGTGCGCTCGGGGCAGTTCGCAGCCCTCCTGGAGAATTAACTGGAGCCATAAATCAAAGGGACACTTGAGAAATTTCCCATTGCTTGTGCTGATGGCGGCCTGGCCCCTGAAATGCCACTCGCAGCTTGGGAGCCGGGCGCTGCCATTTGCTGCTATTACTTGTTTAGGACCTTGTTAAATTTAGAAGTCAAAGAGGCTCCAGGAAATGGCTGAGACACCAAGTGTTGGCTATGGGGGAAATTGCGTGGCTGCCACCCCGTAATGCTCCTCTTTAAGCTGGGTTTTCCAGGCTGCCATCAATCCCAGCTACAGGAGATGGAGAGAGCAGGGCTGGCTGCTCCCAGGCTGCTGGTGGGAGGCAGAGGGGACGCGGACACTTCAGCAGCTCCACTTGCATAAAGCACAGGAGATGCACTCCATGCACATGGGGATACTGTGAGCCCCGAGAGGCTGCTGGTGAGGATGGAGTGTAAACAGCTGATGGCTTTTACCTGTTGTCTTACAGAGCAGTTGCAGTGGGGATGGAGCAAGGTCTCTGCCACTGCAGTGATGCTCAAGCCATCCGGGAAGGCTGTTGGCGCTTCCAAGGGTTCCAGTGACTGACGTGCAGAGGCACTGCCTTCATTGGACAAGTGAGTTTTGTCCTGGGTATCCCCAACAGCTGCAGGAAACAGCTGGGAACAAAAGGAGGGGCAGGGAGGAGAAACACAGCAAGGGTCAGGCTGCAGCCTCCTGGCTTGTTTTCACCTAGGTTGGAACTAGGTGATCCTGACCATTCCAACCAGAGCTGAGCCAAGGATGGGAACTGAGGGGTCTCAATGGGTGTTGTGTTTGTCTTATTTGCATGGGACATCTTTGACAAGTGCTGCAGCAGCAGCCCTGCTCAGGCATGCATGCAAGAGCTGTTCAGCAAGGCAGGTGACAAATCCTTGCCCTCAGATGATGCTCTGCAGCATCAAATGCAGTGAAATGTATATCGGAGTCACCTCTGTCAGGGTCTCTCAGTAAGCAAGCTGCCCTGTGGCATGGTCATGTCCTGGGCAGGGAGCTGTGGGCAGCAGAGCTGCAATGGGGCCCACAGCGCTGTGTTGATGCCAAGTGACACCCGTGGGGGTCCCATCTCAAGGATGCTCTCATCTTGCTCACAATCACACAGGCTGCCCTGTGCCCTGAGGTCTGCAGCTCTCTTCACGGGGCTTCCATGGGTTTGGGGCTTCTTTTGTGTACTTCACACTGCCTGCACCATCAGGTTTGATTTTAGCATCGTTTGTCCTTATTCCCTTCCTGCATTTAATCTCAGGCCCACCCCAAGGTGCACGGAGGTACATGGGATAAACCTGGTTAAACCTGGACTTTGGGAATCCTCTTCCCACTGGGGACCAGGGCAAGGTGTCCAAGGAGAGCGCGCAATGCGCTGCAGTGCAGTCATACAAGCCCCAACCCTAATAAATGAATACGTTCGGCTTCTCATACCATGATGTGAAGCTGCAGGCAGGCCCCTGGGAGGGGGTTCCTCCCCTCTGCCCCCTGCCTGGCTCAGTCCTGCTGTTTATTCCCTATAGAAATGAGAGCTTTGGTTTATCACGTCTGCCTGGAGGCAGCAAAGCCACTGAGCGAGCAGGAGAGAGCGGTAGGTAATAGAGGTATTTATTAAAGAAGGGAGGAAATTTATACGCTATTCCTGTTTCTTCAGCTCTCAGTCATTGCCAAGGGACAGGAGGAGGGGGCAGCTCGCACAGGAGTCTGTTTTCTGCCCATTTGTCAGTCTGATGAACAACACAAACATAGGCGGCCTTGATGAAGGAGGAGGCTGCTTCGTGCCTCTGATGCTGCTCACAGCCCCCCAGGGCTGGGGGGACCCAGGGCTCCTGTGCTCATAGCAGTGAGCTGAGAATGGGAGAGCAGGGAGGGGATGGAGGGGCTGAGAGGGGAGGAGAAAAGAGGCTCTGGAGGGGATGGGGCTGGAGGAGAGCCCTGCAGTGGGATGGGGATGGTCCACCCCTGTGTGGGGTGTCCAGGTCCATCACCATGACCCAAGCATCCAACCTTAGCAACCCCCCCCCCATCTGTTAATTTATTTCAAGTGCTTGGCATCCACCAGAGAAGAGCACAAGGGAGTAAAAACCACCAAGTATTAAGTGCTAATAATTCCCTACTTTTATTTGCAGTTATCCACCTACATGAAAGAGGCTGGGTTTTTGCTGACACTTTCTTGCTGGGAATTGAATGCTGCCTGAATCATCCATCCAGGGCCATTTGTTCATAAAAGTAAGGAATTGCTGTTTGAATCTTTTTATTGCTGCTAACGTGACACAGGCGGCAGTGATGGATTTGGAGCCTTTGCACAGGCTGGGGATGTCCATGCCGGAGGTGGCAGAAACGTGGGTGCTCTGCACCCTCCTGGGGGGTGCAAGCACTTGCCTGGGTCTCCCTGGGTTCAGCTTGGGTGAAGGAGAAGCTGCTGGGGCTGTGCAATGTGCCCCTGGGGCACACTGGCATTTCCCAAGCTGTAAGCCCTGAGGGACAGCTTCTCCCCATGGTGCCAGGGTCTGTGCACCCTGGAGAGGGGCTGGGATGGGATTTGGATGTGTGATGGCACAGGGGGAAAGGGGGGGTGGGTGTTCTAATCTTGCTGTTTCCAGAGCTGCTGGCATGGCTGGACATGCAGATGCTTTTCCTTTGGCAGAGACAAATAGACAGAGCCAGACCCTCCAGCATCCCGGCTGCGCTTCTGCGCTCAGTGATGATGAATGTCCCATTGCAGACGGTAGCATCCCAGCCACAAGGGGATGAGCCGCGGGGCAGGATGAGTGCTGAACATCACACCCTCAACCCAGGACCCTTCTCACCCCTACCCTGCACCCATCCAGGGTGCTCCAGGGCAGGACCAAGGGCTGGCCCTTTGCTGACATCTCCCTCCTCATCCCTGGGGATGTCTCCAAATCAGGATGTTATTAACTACAACCCGCTTGTCCCCTGACTGCTGCTTGCACAAACGATAACTGATTTAAAATGAATTGAGCCAATTACTGCAGTTTTCCTAAAACAGATGATGGCAATACTTGGGTAAGGAGAAGCAATCCCAGCTGCAGCGGGGAGAAGCGTTAGACACTGTAATGCCCTTTGGGCCTGAATTTCCAGCTGTCTCCATATCCTGGCTAAGTCTGGCTGCTTTCCTCAATTGCATGTGAATTCAGGTGGCAGCAGCCAGGGGCTGCTGAGAGAAGGTGATGGTACCTGCTCTGCGCGCAGTTACTCGCTATGAATGAGTGACTCTGGAATGATCCTTGCTGATTGCAAGCAGGCAGTGTCTGAAATAGCAATTTGTTTATGGAAAAGTGGAAAGAACTGACTCCTGAATTATTTCTTTTCCAGGGTTGGGACCTCAGGGTGGATTTGGGGATCTCCCAGGTCCTTAGGGCTAGTGCTCATGGGGGTTGCCCAAGGGCTCCTAAAGGCAATTCTTGCCCCAGGCTGTTTAACCAAATGGCTCTTTCAGAGCTGTTCCAAGCTGCGCTGCTGCGCCCGTATCCAACCTGAATCTCAAGCTCATCAAATATAATGAACAAGTAATTGTCACTGGATGTCTTGTCCTTGTACTATGAGGAGCTTTAGTGAAAAGGAAACACGATGAAGATGTATTAAACCTTCACTGTGGGAAAACGAGGTGAGGAATCTCGCAATCAGGTTCCCATTTGTTTGCCTTTCCAAATCATGGGAAATGCTGATTTACCTGTGACAGCAGCCATGGTCCCGGGTGAGGAGGGACACATGTGCCACTGGTCATATCCTGCACTGCTCCTCAGTGGCTCGCTATGCCCAAAGTCCAGGCCCTTGGCTGCTTTGCCTGTGAACACTGCAGCTGGGCATGGCCCTCACACCAGGCTGGCGAGGGGATGGTACCCACGTTCTGCAGCCTCCAGCCTCACATTTCCCGCTGCCAGGAGATGCCCTGGGCAGGACAGTCCCTTTCAATGCAGCCCACACAAAAGCCTTTAGAACTGAGATTAGATGAGCTGTTGCAAAATCAATTAGTGATAAAACCCCTGTAGGCGAAGTGCACAAATGTGTCATTTTATTGTGTTGTCATCTAAGCAGTAAAAGTACACAGATATGAACCCATCTGAAACACTGGGTCAGAAATCGAGGCTCCTGCTGCTTCCCTCTTAGTCTCCTATTAAGTCATATTCCTTTTGCTTTTGTCAGCTTTCTAAATTTAATAACTGAACTAACCATCTTCTCCTGTTGTTCACTTATAAATAAGTGTTAGATCAATAAAGAACATCTTTAAAAGCTCCTGGATTTGAAGAATGAGAGGAGCTTGGCCTGGTGGGCAGCTGCAAGAAACTGTGGCTTCACACCTCCAAACCTAGCGTTTAAAACAAGGAAGGGGGAACAGAGAGAAAACCCCTTAAATGAGATGCTTTCTGCCCTGGAAAGGCTGAATCAATGAGGGCTAGGTAAGGTTTAGCTCTGGTTACAGACTGCCTGGCTGCTGCACTCCCTCGTGGTCTTGGAGAAACCACTGCTGCAACTTGGATGCTTGAATTCTTTGCAGGGATTTGGTCAAGGAGAGGTGAGCAGCAGCATCAGCTGCTAGAGCGGGGCTGAGGGCAGAACATGGGTTTATCTTTATTTCTATATTTTATATATTTTCTTCATATTTATATATATATGTTTATATATATTGTTTATTTATTTATTTCTCTTTTTATTCCCACCTGCAGCCTCCACTCTAAATAAAGCAGCTCCTCCTCTGCATCATGGATGACTTCAAGCTGCACCTCTATGAGCATCGCCAGCTGCTGCACTGGGGACATCACACAGAGCCAGCATCCAGCTTGAGAAGGCTCCTTGTAGAGGAGGTAAAGCTGCTGGTCCGCTGTGATGTTGTGGGTAGTGACACATCTGGTGAGGCAGCTGGATGCTGAGTGCAGATGGGGGTGGCCAGAAGGCACCACTGCAGCATAGCTGCCAGCATCTGCCACTGCCCCCCAGCTGCAGCTCTGTGGGACCCTGCTCTGGCCCTCTCCCATCCATAGGAAATTCAGCTGCAAAGCCTCAGCCCACCCTAAGGTGGTCCCTGGCTCTCCAGAGCTCCCTGTTAGGGGTCCTGGGTTGCTGTTATCCCCCTCTGAGCTCTGCTACATCACTGTGAATTCCTCCAGCATCACAGCAAAAGGCGAGCAGCCTTCAGCTATAACTGCAGCATTTAAAACAAGAAGAAGAAAGGGGTTTGGGCTGCAGAGCTCAGGCTGCGTGGTTCGGGAGGGCTGTGTTCCCGTGATGTATTGTGCTCAGAAGTCGAGGGGTGAGACAGGAGATGCTGAGGTCGCTGCTTTCCCTCGCACAGCACACGTTCAACTGCTCGCTGTAAAAAGCCGCGGTGCCTCCGCTCCTTTGCTGCTCCCTCGCTTCAAGCAACAAAAGGAAACGGGCTTGTTGCTTTGTAGGTGAAGGAAAGGAGGCTCCTGAGACCCGTGAGAGCAGGCAATGAATTATTCAGCGTAGCTGTTGGTGCGGGAGTGGTGCCGAACCAGCAGCATCAGGCCAAGAACCCCCAGTTTGGGTGGATGGGCAATGCAGAGGCAGGGGGTGTCCAGAGAGCTGGGGTTGGGGGCAGCATCTTCCCCCCCTCTCCCCAGGGCTGTGCTGGTGGCTTGAAGCAAATAGCTTCTATTCCTGCATTCCCATCCCAGGGGTGCACCTTGGGCTTCCCACGGGTTTTGGCTGCTTTGGACCAAAAGGAAGGAAGGAGAAAAGGAAGGGAAATGCCCACGAGAGGGCCCATGTGCTGAGCAGGGAGGGCAGAACCTCGGCAGCCCCTCCACTCGGGATCATTCTCCAGTGGCTCCATAACGAATTCACTGGCATGGGGAACAGTTTTTCCCTGACTCTGCCAATTCCTGAACACCGCTGCCTCAAAGGGCCCCATGGGGAGGGGAGCTTGAACTCTGCAAAAGCTCTGCTTTATTTAAGGCTACATGGGGAATGTTTAAATGATAAAGGACAGAAAAATAATGGCTGGTGATAGCTTGGGCTGCAAGAGCCATGGTACAAGCAGCAGCACTGGCTGCCCTGTGCCCTGTCTGTGTCTCTTTGGGCCTCTAACCCTCTGGTGCTGTAGGCTAACAGGGATGTCACCTTGTTGGGGACAGTCACTGCCCTCCCCTCTGTGATCAGGGCTGGTCTAACCCATGGATCCCCCTTCCCATGGCTCTCGAGACAGCTTTGAGCTGACATCTCCAAAAGCCGCATTACATTTGCATCAGCATCTTGTGAGGGCAGCCCCACAGAAAGGACCAGGACGGAGCATCTCGATTTGTGTCTCTGCTGCTTCTGTTTATTTCTTATTCTTTAATCCCTATTCCTTGACTGTAGAAGTCCTTTTGCTGACATCTTATTTATAAAATATGTACAGGAACGCACTCAGGGGCCAGTCCCACCCTCCCAGGTTGGCTGCGAGTGTCCAGCCAGCAGGAGTGGAGCTGAAAGACAGTTTCTCTGCCTTGGAGTTGGGAGAAGAAAGAGAAAGGGCTGAGAGAGACTTCAAAGTACGTGAGCAAATATTTACAGGTTCCAAGATGAAACCCCCTGAATCTACAGAGTTGTCTTGGGGCTACAGGGAGTCAGGCCTGAAGCAAAGCCCGCTCACAGCTCCATTTGTTCTATTGATTTATGAAGACTGTGGGTATTGATTCCCATCAGCAGCGCCGGCAGTGGAGGCAGCTCCGAGAGCCCCAGGCTTGGGCAAAGGGCAGCTCCAGCCGCAGGGTTGTGCTCAGGGGTGTGCAGTGTGCTCTGTCTGTAGGCTTAGCTTTTGCACTAAGTGAGGGCTGATGCTTCTGCAGCATTCCTTTGAGCACCAGGGAAGGGGATGCTGCAGCGACATCATTCAGGGCAGGAAGGGAAATACCATGGTTTGGGGTGTCCCACTGGCTGCTGCTATTTCAATATGGTGTGAACTAAGCCAGGGGGGCAGGCAGGGACAGCCCCTAGAAGCTGACCAGCTCCTGGGGTTGGGAAGGGACCTGGGCTGCCCTGCAAGGGGCTGTGTCAGTGGGAAGAGCTCCGTTGTTCGCACCACTGGGGGATGCTACTGCAGTAGGTGCACAGCTAAAGGCTGGGTGTTGGTGCACAAGGGAGGGACTGCATGAAGGGAGGCTGTGGGAGTGGGGTGTCTGTCTTGGTCCCTGAGCTTGGTAGGTCACCCCAGTTCAAACTGTCCATGGTCTATGCAGGTGATACTTGGCTGGAGGAGATGGAGGAGACCTCGGTCTTGCTCTGGGATACAGCAGAAGAGGTGTCTTCATCCCCAAAGGGGTTCTTGCCACAGCAGATTGTAGTGATCATGCAATTACGGAACTGAAGGGGGAAGAGAAATGGAGAACGATGGCACTGGGGGGCAGTGGGGATGTGCTACAGGACCAAGAGCCCTCAACAGTCCCTGAGATTCAGGGCTGAGATTCAACCCCTTCTGGGAAAGAGTGAAGTGCCTGCAGTGACCCCAGATGTGTCGGTAAGCCCATGGCAGAGACTCACCCTGCATGGCATGGGGGACTCACCTGCTTGTTCATGAGGACGTAGATGATGGGGTTGTAAAGGGAGGAGCTCTTGGAGAAGAAGGCAGGCACTGACATGAGCGTGGCGGTGAAGTCCGCTCCCTTGTTGGTGAAGATCCAGAACGCCACCACGGCATAGGGTGTCCAGGCCAGCATGAACCCCAGCACCATGAGGATCACCATCCTTGTCACCTCCCTCTCAGCTTTCTGGGTTGTGGCTGATTCCTGCTGCTGGGCAGCTGCCTGCGGGCAGGAGTGCAGTGAGGAGCACCCCACAGCTTCCCACCCTACACCACCTCCTGTTGCCCACCATGGCCCCATCCATCCTCTCCCAACGTTACCTCTCGGACTTTGCAAATGAGGCGCCCGTAGGAGAAGAAAATGACCACGACTGGGATGATGAAGTGGATGACGAACATGTAGAGGACGTAGGACTCATTGTGATAGTCAGGGTTGTGGGTATAGTAGTCGGGGCCGCAGGAGCACTGCATCCCCTCCGGCATGTATCTGCCAGAGAGAAAGGTTAGGATCTTCACTAGAACCCTCCCTGGGGGCCACAGGAGGAGCTCAACCTAGGGACTGAATTGCCGGCTGGCCTGTTTCTCCAAATGCTCTTTATAGTCTACAGAGAATGAGCTCTTCACAGCATGAGACAAGCCGTGCCTGTTGGAGCCCCTCTTTCTCTGCAGAGCATGAAGGGCTACTGCAGCAGGAGATGCTGAGCCTGTGGCTGCCTTTGTTTAGGGGACACCAAGCTATCATGAGACTGACAGCTCAGGTCTCATGTTCTGACTTGCCCTACTGCCTCTATTGCAGGAGCCCAGAAGGTTTCACGTCCTGTCCCACTGAGGTGACTGCACAGCAGCAGGGGCTGCCACGTCCTTGGACTCACCTGGACCAGCCAAAGAGGGGTGGAGCAGCACAGGAGAAGGCCATAACCCAGGTAAAAGCGATGCCCATCATGGCATGGCTCGCAGAGAAGCGGAAGTTTCCCATGGGTTTGCAGACAACGATGTAGCGCTCAATGGCCAGGACAACCAGGGACCACAGGGCAACTTGGCCTGCGGGATGGAGAGAAAGAGTGCATGGGGGGTGGTAAGAGCAACTCTGGGCTTGATCTTCCCTTTACGGTCTTGTGGCTGCAGCAAAGAGCAGAGGGAACTGAGGAGTTGGGAATCAGCAAGGGAAAACCAGCATCCTAGTAAATAACGGAGAATCTCCCTACCGCAACATGCCGAGGGGAGCGGCGATGCTGGTGATGGAGGATGCTGGTGATCATCATGGGTTTGTAGGACTTTATAAACGAAAGGGGTGAATTCCACCCGGGCACAAAGAGGCACATTCCTGGCAAAGATACCAGAGGTGTTCAAACCTGTTGATGCCTTTAAATGTGCGTTTCATGAGCCTTCCACTAGCGCTGGTGTGGGGAGGTGTGCAGGGAGGCTGTGTGTGTGTGGGCATGCCTGCACATGTGTATATAAGGCATAATTAAACTTCAGGGGATTGGAAGAGTTTAGTCGGTGCCCTAAGCCTGCTAATGCCCCCAGCTGTGATAATCTGCTGATAACTACACCCTGTGCTTGCATTCGCTGGAGACCTGCCGCTCACACTGCGACTGCTTCTCATCAAACATGCCTCCCTCTGAACAGAAGCCTCCTTGTTCTTTACTAGCTACAAACAGTAGAAGAGCAAATAATGCTGCCTGAAGCTCACTCGATCAGAAATGATGCAGACCCATATGATCTTCTGACCCCAAGACCAAGCCCTTCCTCAGTCCTTGCCTCGGATCAGGACATTTAACTTTGCATTTGCCTGGCAGAATAGCCTTTCCCCCCAATCAGCATCACTGCAGGAAATTGCCCCATTTAGGGGAAAGCAAGCGAAGCCCTTGCAGTGGTTATGGATGTCTACAGCGAGGATTAGCGGTTGTCAGATCCATCACGAGGTGTCATGTGGGCCTGGTGGCTGCGTGGGCATCGGGTGCAAAGTGAATTTTCCCTGTTTTGCAGGGGGGTTCTGTAGGGCGAAGTGTGAACAGCTCTCATGTCCCTGAGAAATGAAATAAGGAAGCTCCCGAGGGCACTCAAATTGGGAGCAATTGGAACAGAGCTGAGCAATTGCTGCAGACACAGGGCCTGGCTTCACTAGCTCTGAATCCTCCTTCCCTCTGCACTGCTGCTCTTCTCTGGTTAAGAGCTGCCACGTTTTACTTTTTCCACTAGAGAAGCTGTGACCCTTCTCCTTGTCTTGAACTCCTTTCCATGCCCATACCTCTTCTGAGGAGTCCTTCTCCCGAGGGATCTCTCTTCTCCCTCTGAACCCTCTCTGATGCTCCATCTTTTTGCAGAAAAGGAAGCTTTTTGCCAAAGATACTTGACATTGATTTAAGGACATGATGTGGTCCCTGTCTTTAAGCCACAGGGAAGCAGTGCCTTGCATGGCAAGCTCAAGCCACGACACTGCAGCAGCATGCAAGATGGCTTTCTGCATGGGAGGGATGCTGCACGCACCCATGGCTGCCCTGATGGCATGATGAAGGAGAGGAATGGGGCTCCCAAAGCCCTGAAGAAGGAAGACCAAAGCTCCCACAGCCCTTACCTCCCAGCGTGGCGAAGAAGCCTTCCACAGCACAGCCAACAGGGCCGAAGACGAAGTAGCCATTCCAGGCCGTGTAGAAGGTGACTGTGAAGCCAAAGCAGGCCATGAAGAGATCAGCCACAGCCAAGTTGACCAAGATGTAGTTGAGCGGCTGCCGGAGCTTCTTGTGTTTGAAGGTGACCAAGAGGGTGAGCAGGTTGATGGGCAAACCGGTGGAGATGAGGAAGAAGATGTAGCAACACACGACACGGTATTTCCAGGGCTCAGCTAGGTAGTACTGGGGGTACTCAAAGGGACTTCGCACCACCCCTGTCTTGTTGGACATAGGCACGTAAAAATTGACACCTTCCGTCCCGTTCATCCTGCCAATGTTATGGCAGCTGCTTTGCTTCTAAGGGCTTTCTAAAAATCAAATACTCTGGGTCCGTATATAATTTTGCTTCAACCCCAATTTAACAAAATAAAAAAAAGGGAATCACCACCCCCCTAATGTGGCAAAATATCTGATTTTTGGCTATTGAGACCCCCTCCAATCCGAAGAATAGCTTAATAAGCACAACAGTAGATCCGAGGGGACGGGAGGTGGTGCCTGCCCCTGCTCTGCGGGGAGGGCTGGGTTGGCGGTGCCCATGTGCCGGGTGGTTTTATACCCTCTGGCCTCCTTGGGAGTGCGGGGGGAGCCTGGATTAGGGTCTCGGCTGACTTTGTATGACAAGGGCAACGGGATTGAGAGGGGTTGATGATTTAAGCACCCTCTAAGCAGCTGGTTGGCCCCAAAACCTGCATTAAAGCGTATTAATTGCCATTAAGTGTTTAATATTGTTTAAGGAGTTTGGGGGAAGGAAGGGATATGGTGGGGAGCCCTTTGGAAGAGGGGCAGAGGTACACGGAGCAGTGGTGAGTTGGGGAGTGGCTGCTTTGGGCAATTGATGAGGAAATGGGTCCATGCTCAGGCCCACAGAAAGTCAGTGCCTTTGTCAGTCCCTGCATGGCTGAGGGAGTCCTCGAGGAGGTTGCAGGGGGAAGACTGGATCCAGCTCTGTGGGTCTAAGCCTTTGGCTTGGATCTGGCTTTTGGCTGCTCTTTGCTCCAAGTGCAGCCTGACACGGACACATGTTCCCATCACAGGGCAAACCCAGGCTTTATGAATGTGACTCAGGGCCACCTCTGTGCATGGGGCAAAGTCAGGAGGGGAAACAGCTTCCCACTCTAAAGGCTGCAATCTTGGTAAACCCAGCATTCTCAAGAAGGTCTTTTGGTTCTATTACACCCTGAATCATGGACCCTTCCTGTGCTGGAGGGTAAAGGACTGAATTTCCTCCTCTGTCTTGCCTCCTCATAAGGATATACATTATTCAGCTGATCCTCCAAGGATCTCTGGCAAGTGCACCATCTGGCAGGGATGGAGGTGCACCATCCCTGTCCACCAGGGAGCTACTGGTGAGAGTTTCCCACCCGAGCCTCCTCCCCGTCCCAGCAAGTGGGACACTGATGTGGGCTGCAGCTTTGGCAGGATTGGCAGGGTTTAGGGATAGCTCTAAAACCAGCCTGACAAAGTGCCACTACTCACTGGAGAAGCAGCGCTTGAGTCCCCTGGGGGAAGGAAGGTAAAGCCTTGGCAATGCTGAGGAACCAGAATTAGCCTCTACCACACTGGGAGAACAAGCAGGAGGGAAAGAAGTGTCTCCCAATCCGTTAGCACTCAATATGGGCTGTGGGTTCCCCATCCCAGCACACATGAGACTGTGAAACCTTCTCAGCAGGGTTGGTGCCAGCTTGGAGCACCAGTGCTTCACCTCATCCAAGCTTTTTCCCCATTTCTTCCTTCTGGGTCATTGGTGCTGCTCCTCCAGGAGACCTGTGTAAGGCGTCTTAGTGAAGCTCTTCATTAATCTCTGACATCTGGTGGCGTTAATGGCCCTGATCTGTTAATGCGGTAAGCCGCAGCCTCCCCATCGCTGCCCTCCACCAAGACAAGGTAGATGACCAAAGCCCATGCTGTCCTGCTGCAGGAATGAGGTGTGCTGCAGGACGGGGATGCCTGGGAGCTGGAGGACAGGAGCGGAAGGCTGAAGGGCATGGCTGGGATGAATGATGTCCTAATCACTGACCCACTAATCCATTAGCAGAGATTCAAGAGGAACAAGAACAAGGATGTGGTGAGAATAAGTGGGTCACATCAGCCTCAGCTGCCCTGGGATAAGGATTCCCCATGGGATATCTGTGCCTCTCTTGTTGTACGTCCTGCGAAACCAGCAGCTGTGAAACTCCCAGTCAAGGTCTTCCTTGAGGAGGAGAGTTTCTTGTGGAGAAGTCTCATAGCCTTACTTCTCATAAAGCTTTCTGTGGACATATTTAATGCCACTCCATGAAACAGTCTCTCCATATAGTCATGCCTCTCCATACAGCCGTAGTCAGGCTTCTGGACATACAAAAGTTGGGCACATTTTCCCAGAATTAGTTGAATATTCAGGCAGAACTCAGAAAAGCTAATACACAAAGAGATGTGCATCTCCATTCCATGCCCCTCCTAACCTCCATGGTAGAGAGCAGCTGTTTCCAGCTAAGAGATATCACAGTGATGGACCTTGCTGCCAGCGCCAGCAGCATCTGAAAGCTCTGGTGCTTCTCCCAGGTTTTGTACATGCACACAGTTATCTCATGGGAAAGTCAATTTCCATCTCCCATCTGAGACTTTCTACCGCATCTTTATGCTGTCCTGTCTTTGAGTAGAGTAGTGCAAATGAAGCCCAGCTGTGTGGAGAAGATGTGAAATGACAGTCTGCTTTGGGTGGTGGGGGAAAAGATCAGATATTGTCATTGATCTGTGGACCCTCTCCACTTGCTCTTTCAGCTAAGGTGTCATGCAGATTTGCTTTCATGTGTGGCATCCAGAAACCTTTCATACAGACGACTGCCAACAACTGGACCATGAGGTCTTTCTGGACCACGAGGACTTTCACCTGACCTTCAACAAGATCTGGACCAGGACCTTGTCCCTTCTGGGGAGCTGAATATGGAGCAGGTAAGCCTGAGCCCCCTCTGTAGTGCTAACAGGGGCTGCCAGTCCCTGTCCTCGCAGACTTTGCTTTCTCCCCTGCGAGCTGGGACTGGTGTTTCGGTGGATTTAGAGCTCTCTGCAGGTCAGGGACAATCAGAGCAATGCCGGAGGCCTCGAATAAACTCAGCGTAGGGAAATGACACTGGAGAGGAGAGCTGGGTCCTTCAGGACGTGTCCTGAATACAACCTTGGTTTCCTCTGCGTCTCTGCCACAGAAATGGAAAGCAATGGCTTTAATTTGGTGTCTCTTAGCAGGGAAACTTTATGGGCTGTCTCCCAGCGAGCTCTCAATTGTTTTCTATGCTGACTCCACAGCAAAGAAGGCAACAGCAAAATTCAGGTCCTGTTTAATGCGAGAAAAGAGGCTGCTTCCTTTGAGGTTTTCCTTAAGAAAAGGAAGGGTTTTCTTCCCCTTTGCAAGGTTGTTTTTTTGTTTCCTGCTTTGCTAAGCTGTATGAGGTGGGATTGCCTCTTTGTCATTGTTTGTTCGCACATTGTGTGACAGAGCCCTGACCTGCTCTGGGCTTTTATGTCCTGTGTAAAGCATGAAATGATAATTATAATCAAATAACTAACGTGCACTGAGCTGATACGGTTGGTTCACCGGGCACAGCCAACAGGCAGAGCAAACCATGGGCTATGCTGGGGGAGGTGAGTGACTGGAGCAGAGGAATTGGGAGCTCTTTGCTGTCCCTCTCCCTATCCAAGCACGGGGCTCTTCATTGCTGCTTGGGCAAAGGCACGGGAGCCACTTGGCCCAGGACACACCAGGAATGACTTGCAGAGCAAGATGTAGAGAAACACAAAAGAAATGAGTCATGAAGCAAACATCTGTGCCTAAATTCTGGTGATGGACCAATGCACAGGACCTTGAACCTCAGCCATGAGCAACAATGCTCAATGAAAACTGGTGCTGAGTCCACTTTTGTGCTTCTGGCTGGGCTTGTTCCTCCCTGGTGGTAGAAGAGGGAGGAAGGTGCAAACCTTACGGTGCCTCCTGGTACCCCGGTTGCCCTCATTTCCCCATATCAAATAGCAGCCACGCGTGGCCACTGTGCTGAGCTGCTTATGCTGGGCTTCTGAGCTCCCTCGCCAGGAAAGGGGTTAAAGAAAGATAAAACTGGAGTGTTACAGAGACCATATGGAGGGGAAGAAAACCCTTTATCCTGTAATTGGATTCGTTCCCCGGTGGAGGTGAGGCTGAGTGGAGCTGACAGGTCGTGATGGGCGAGGCGCTGCCAGCAGCCCCGTCCAAAGCAGGATGTGTGTGCACAAACTTGTAGATCAATCCATTAGAGTGGATCAAATAGATTTAAGCGTGTGGCAGGGAGAAGGAGGACACGGATGTATTTACAATTTGGTTTGGGGTGGCTGTTCCTCGCCCTGCAGGGATTAACAGGGCTCTGAGGAGGCAGCCGTGTCCTCTGCCAGCATCCCCAGCGCTCCTGGGCGCTCCCCTGGCCTTCTGCATCCATCCAGGACAAGGATCTGGTGGTGCACAGGGAGGTTCTTCACCCCATGCCCTCACTTCTGCCCCCAAAATAAGGGTGCACAGAAGCCTTTCTCCTGCTTTGCTCACAGTCCCAAAAAGGCTTGGGCAGGAGGAACTCCATTACCTGTTTCCCCCCATCACAGGTGCTTCCCCAGGCTCTCCCCATCACAAAGCCTTGCAGCGATTGAGGATACCAGAGCCAGAAGGCAGCTGGGAAATGTGGAGAGCTTCACCACTGCCAACCTTGCCTCATGTGCATGGTATTTGCACGCAGGCAGTCCCCTGCTACCTCCTAGGCTTTTCCTCCTGCAGCTGATCCAGGTAACATCTCTACAAGCACCGCAGGATTTCCTTGGAGAGACAGTGAGTCTCTGGGAGCTGTCATTTCCTTGCCAAGGAGCTGAGCAATCCGGCTCAGCTGTGAACCTGCCCCACTCCGTGTGGTGCTGTCAACACTTCACTAAGTGACAAGCGGGGCTGTGCAGAGTAGGCAGGTTCGCAAGACAGTCCCACCAGCCACGGAGCGCCGCGGGATGAGCAGCCGGCACAGCCGAGCAGCACAGGCACTGTTCTCTGTATGGAAGCAGCTGAGCAAGGGAGAAAGCCATGCTCTGAGAGGGGGGCATGGCCAAGGCGAGGGAGAAGATGCTGTCTGCTCCTGTGAGAGCTTCCAGTCAACCCTTTGCTTGAGTTTGTTCTGCTTTATGGGCTATTTGAGCTACATAGATGGTAAGCAGGAGTCAACAGGAAGAGCTGGGAGTCAGGGGTCTGTGTCCAGCTCTTCTCTCCAAGCTCTGCTTTGCCCAACTAGTGGCAAGTGCTTAATTGCAAAGACAGAGAGGCAAAAGAAAGGCTTTCATGTAATACCAGAGGGATGGAGCAGAGCAGCACCACCACTTGGATCTGCAGAGCTCAGCAGTGCCTGCTCTGGCCCAGCCCTCAGGAGCGGCTGAGCAGGGGGTGGCAAACAGAGATAATCCAGCTCTTTTATTTGTAAATCTCATTTGAAGTTGAGCCCTGTTATTCCTGAGGAGCTCATTGTGGATGTTCATAGTCCTCCGCAGCAACGCTTTATATGAGCTGGTTTGCGTTGTCATAACTGGGTCATGCTTTCTCTCCATTCCCAGTGCAGAGCCCTTGGTGTCCTCAGTGGAAGCTGGACACTGCCAGTGATGCCAGCAGCATCGTGATCTTTGGGGAAGTGGTACAGAGAGGGTTGCTTGCTTGTTCCCTGCTTTCCAGCAGGGCTGATGCCTGGCTGGGCTGGCTCCTTGCCCCAGCATCCTCATATTCCAGCTCCCAGAAGAGCTGCATCCCGTTGGTTCTGTGGGTGTCCCGGGATGAATCCCTCACACCACTGCCCTAGCCATACTCTCAGTCACCTGAGGAGCCCCATCCTCTGCTTTTGCCCTGTTCTGAGGCCCCTGTTCCCCTTGGTGGTGGCTGGGTGTCCTGCACTGCAATTCATTTCCGTCCTCTTCCTGCTGTCCCTGCTTTAAAGCCTTCTAGGGATTTGCTCCAAACCAAACATGTCCCTTCTCTCCCTTTGCCCTTCATCCTGTAATTGGATTCATTTCTTCCATCCAGCCCACCCCGGGATTCTCCCCATCCCTTTACATAACGGTGCTGGCTCTGGGCTGTGTTGCTCAGGGCTTGACCTGCAGCCACTGAAGCCTGTGGAGGGGTTTGCACCATTTGCACATAGAATCCCACGTGGGTACAAACCTCTTTTCTTTTGCAGTTCCTGCTCCCATCCTTTTTTCTGCCTCCCTTTGCTCTCCATGTGTGATGGGTGCTCCCTCCGGCATTGCCTGTGGAGCAGTTGCATCTTTGCACAAACCCTCTGGATAATATGGTCCATGAGTCCTGCTTCCCACATGGCATGAGAGAAGAGGGAAATGCAATAGCCCTGCACAGATGACCAAAGCAACGCCTTCCAGGATTGCCTGGAAAAGATGATTGATTCTTTCCTTTCCACTCCTTTCATTAATATTTATTCTCCTTAATTCCCAGTCTTTACTGTTTAGCTCTCTAAAGCTCTTGTGACTGAGAGACACACTGAGATTGCTATTCATCTCTTAGGCAAAATACTCATGGATTAAACAGGCATTTTATCAAATTTGAGTCCTGTGCTGGAGCTGGAATTGGCTGGACAGGCCCAAACGTCTCTGCAGATCTTTCCTGCTCTTATCAGAGTTTTCCCGGCCCCATGTCCCAGCTGGGATGGATGTGATGCTGTTTTGCTGATCACCAGGTTTCCTCCATGAGGAACAATCACTGCTGAGCACATCGACTTGAATGTGCACTGTCTCTTTTTCAGCCTGAAGGCATCTGACCCTGTTTCCTTGTTGCCTTGCAGAATGAAATGTTGCCTTGAAAGCCTGAAAGGAGATAAAGCAGCAGCAAACTCTTCTCCCCTGTTGCAGATAAACTGCTATTAAGTGCTGAGGGTTTCTGGAATAAGAAGGGTGACTCTCCATTGAAAGCACTGATATAAATCCTGAGTGTCCAGCGTAATCCAGTCCACCGTATCAGGAAATCTCCTGGGAGCTGGCAGCATTGAGCACAGCGATGCCTTTTCACGCTACGCTTCTCCCATGGAAGGATGATTCCCCACAGACAACCACTGTAAATGCTGGTGGGTGAATCCTGACTGCTCTTACCTCCCCATCTGCAACAGCACGGGGATTCCTGCAACCTTCATTTGCCACAGTGACCACAGCACTGAACGTAGCATCCTTGTGTGAGCAGGAATATCCCACGTCATCCTCCTGCTAACGGGACAGTGCAATGCAGCCATTTAATGCACTTTTGGTGCCTCAGTACTCTGTCTTCCTGTGCTTAACCTGATCCATTGTTGTTTGATATGGGAATAGGAGGGGGGGGGGGGCTGCTATAAAAGGAGGTAATAAGAAAATAAAAGGTCATCAGGTGTAAAGCCTAAATGGCTCTTCCATCAAATCTAATACACTTTCCCTGTGAAGGGAGCAGGGAGCTGCTGTTTTCCCTGCCTCAGAGCCTCAGCCCCGGACTCAGCTGCATCAGCTGCAGGCAGCATCTCTTCCCATCCCCGCTGTGGCCCCTTGCCTGCCCTGCTCACCCCCAGCCAAAGCCCACTCTGCACAGGGACTGCATCTTCTGCCATTCCTAAAAATATTCCTGGGCCTTCAAGTGAAAACACGGGGGTTTGGATTTGAAAACCAAAATGGAAACAGATGAGATGCATCCCATTTTGTTTTCTCACCTCCTCTCCTTTCTCTCTTCACTTGTTCCAGATAGGGGAGCAAATGGCAAAGGAGTGACCAAAAAATGAAGAAAAACAAAGCAAGGGAACATTTTTCTCTTGTTTGGGTTTTTTTAAACTTGTTTGAGAGACCAGAATGATTTCATAAGCACAGAAATATGGTTTAATAAGAAGGGGGCTGGTTTGGTTTTGTTTCTTTAAATTCTAATGGAAGGTGATTGTCATGGGATAGGTCACTTTGGCCAGCGCCTGTCTCCTCCACCACTGGTAGAGAAGCTAAATCCATCCCAGCTATGTCCAGAAACACATTTTCCTCTTTCTTTTGTCCTTTCATTAAGGCAGCAGGCAGCACTTCCAGGAATCCCTGATTTTGGGGGGTGCATTTGGTGGGGTCACTTCAGGCTTGGTTTCCAGAGGGCCTTTGGCATTCTGGGGTGCAGTATTCCTTTTCCAGGCTTCCAATGCCCGTGGGAAGCTCTTGCAGGAGCATTGCAGGCCCAGAGGAGGTCAGTGAGTTGCTGAGGACGTAAATCGGTGCAGTCCTGCTGGAGATGGGTCTGCTGCAAAGATGCTGCTCCATCCAGGATCTATTGGAGATGTTGGTCCTGAAGAGCACAGCACTGTATCTGCAGGTAAACCAGATCACTGCCTCTGAAGGGCGAGCAGTGGGATGCTCCCTGCCCTCTGCTACACATCCAAAGCTTCATCGCTTCCCTGTGGCTGACCTGCACCTCGCCAACAGCTCTCTGCCATCAGCAAGAGCAGCCTCAAGGTCTCTGGGTTGGTTGCAGGAACCAGGCAGAGTGGGAGAAGACAGACACAACGGGAAACAAAATTCCCTGTTGATCTAAGAGATCCTTATCTGCTAGAACCAGAGAGTGAATTGGTTCTGGGAGTCAGCAGGAGTTAAATCCTTGCTATTGATGTTTGCCCAGCCCTTGAATTGCATCACTAGGCAGTGGGGAGAGACTAAGGTGGGTGTCAGCAAGTGAGGAGTGGAGGGGGAGCTCCGCACCGTCGCATTATTTATGCTGTAAATTCACATGTGTTTTAAGCTCGTGAGTCTCCAAATATTTACCTAGTGTTAATATTTTGCAAACTGCATTAAAATTTGCCACTGGTGCTTTATTCATTAGGAGGTTCAGCAGTGCCTGCTGAATCCATAACGCGTTCATGCAGAGACAGCAGCTGGAGGATGCTGCCTGCGCTGTGCGAAGGAGCTTTCTGCTCCTACTTCCGAAGCAGGGAGCCGAAAATTACCTCCTTTGACCACATCGACTTGGGCTGCGTGACTGCAGACATTCAGCTCAGCAGCCAGGTTTTTGACCCATCTAACTCCAAGCAGGAATCACTTAATGTGAGTGGGGTGAGGTAAATGTTCCTGTGAGCATTGGGAAAGGGAACTGGGGCCGAGGACATGGTTTGTCTGAGCCTGATGCTGCTGTGGGTATGGTGGGGCTGTGAGAGCAACCTGGAATGCACAAAGCTGTGTCCTCCCTTCCCATATACGCCAGTCCCATCCAAGGAGGTCTGTGGATGTGGGGGGAAGAGATTTAGACCGTGGTGGTTTCAGCGCTGCTGCTGTAGCTTTGCTGCTCACGCTGGAACCAGCAGCGCTGCTGGGGATACCCCAATGCCTGACCCAGTGCCAATGCAGGATTTTGGTCCTTCACACTCTTCCCCCCATGTGCTCTCACTGCCCCCACTGCCTTAGCCTGGGGCTTAATTTCAGCTTCAGACTCACAATGGCTTCTATCTCCTGTTTTTTATGCAATTCACTTGCCAAAATACCCTGAGCACAGAGCAACGTGGAGGACATGGAGACAAATGCTCAGTGTTGCTGGCACAGGGAGCTCATTTTCCCCTGATTCCTTGACGCTGCAATTGATACACAGCTCAATGGACTTTACTACTACTGCCGGTTTCCTGTTAAAATTACTCCCAATTATGGCAAACGTTTAACTTTAGGTACAAGCAGAACTGCAAGCAGCTCCGTTTTGCACATCATATTTCTGCTAAGCTTCGAAATTCTCCTGCAATTTTGCTTCATAAAGCAAGGAGAGTTCCAGGGGGGCTGCAGATTGCAAATTGTGAGAGGGACTGCAGCAGGGCAGAGTTTTTGCAGTCTAATGCTAGGGAATGAAGCTTCTAGCTGTGATTTTTATTCTCATTTATCCTCATTTTGCATTGGCAACAGGGACGTGCCAAAAGCTGCTTTCATGGACTGGGCAAACTCAGAGCAAAAAGCCGCCTGTTGCTCCCAGCCATTCTGGTGCTTCCACTGAAGAAGTCTCAGCCAGGTCCCTTGTTTTCAGCTCTGTTCCCTTTCCTTTTTGAGTCCTCTTGCATAATTAAGACATGAAGCTGGCAGACACCATGCAGCTAACACAGATATGATTAATTTTCATCTTCCCTTTTTATTGTAAAGGCTGTTCTTTCCAGCACAGAAAGCTTCATTGTGGATGGATGGGTGGATGGATGGATGGATGGATGGATGGATGGATAGATGGATGGATGGCAGACGGGCCAGCCAGCAGTGGGTTTGAGGTAAAAGGGGGCAAGATATGGGAAAGTTTAATGCTTTGAAAAAGTGACCTTTCGTGGTAACTGATTTGTCACTTCCCAGCACCATCTGCTGACTCGGCAGCTGCATCCATCATAGCCATGAAAAGACACTGGAAAAGTCAATTAAAAGGAGAACTGGTGTCAAACGGGCTTTGTGCAAACTCTTTAGCAAAGGGAGGGGAAATAAAACCCCTGTTGTGCAATCTCTCTTTCACGAACACACATGCATGTGGGCCTAGGGAGAAAAGCTCTGCTGACCTCTGGAAGTTTTACAGGTAGAACTGCTAAGCTGCAGTAAATACAGAGGGATCACTGTGCAGGTGAGTGAGTGTGCACAGGTGCCTGTACCATATATAAAGGGTGGGAAAGGCAGCAGGAGAATCCAGGGGTGACCAGGAGCATGAAGAGGTCTGATCTCCAGCATCCCATGGCTGCACTCACCAGGTAGCTACTTGGTCTCTGTTCCCACTTCAAGCTGGGTGGACACTTCATAGGTGCTCAGACAAACTGCTGGTGTTACCAGTGTGTGCTGGCTTCAGTAGAGAGAGCCCTGACAAGGTAGAGGGAACAAAATCGATGCTTAAACAAGGGGAAAGATGCTCTCTGTTCATCCCCCAGCATCAATTCCACCAGCTCCCACCCCTCACTTGCTGTGGGCACCCAGCACATACAGGAGCGTGCTGCAGCAGGGTTGGAGCTGGGTGCCCTCTGCACTGGGGTAGCTGCTTTGGGCAGACAGACCATGAATCTCAGACAATCCATATCGACAGGGAGGATTTGATTGCTTTGGAAGACAGCTCGGTAGATAAATGCTCTGACTTGTCACTGTGCTCACACCAATACCCAGTGGATGTTCACCCCTCCTGCCCCCAAACTGGCACTTCACCCCATTTTACATAGGCACAAGCAGAGCTGGGCAATGCCCCACACGGCTGCACTACTTCGTTGTGCTGATGTTGAACTTGGGATCTTCCTGCTTTGTGCCTCCTCTTTTGTAGCTGGGAAGCAAATTCACTAACAGCAAAATACATGTCTGCCTGAAGAGGCATTGAGCTGGACATCTCAAGTGTGAAAGACATGTCCTGCTTACAAATTGAGGAAGAGACACTCAGAAATTACAGGTTTTGAGTGGAGCAATGTGTGGGGGTGTTCCTCTGGGGGAAGAGGGAGCGAATCAATTGGCAAAGGGATAGACAGGAAGAGATAAAGGAGGTGGCCAGGTTTATGTCTTTCAATATGGCAGTGTTTTATTGTGGTAACAAATTAAAAGGCACAAAAGATTGACGCTGTTGAGATAACACCACATAATCAACACATCTGCATATCAATATGTTGTATTGCGAAGGGAAAGCCTGAGCAATCCTCTTACGATCACTGCAGCAAATAATAGATCAGGCTTGGTCACCCAGAGCCATGTCTCAGTGCAGTCCCAGCAAGGGTGGACGGGGGAGATGGCCCCAGCGCTGCCCTGAGCAGTGTGCAGGGAGAGGAGCAGGGCCCAGCACAGTGGAGGGTTGTGACAGAAAGGGAATCTTTATTAACTCCAATTCCAGCTGATATTTCTGGGAAAGCTAACACAGGGGTGAAATGGGACCTCGCAATGCCTTTCAATAATGTCCAAGAGGTTTCTGACTAACTCAGGACCAGGCTCAGAGCAGGTAGCACACTGAAGCAGTGGGACCAGGCTTCATTAAATTCATCCCGAGAGAATATTTTAATATTTAAAGAGAACATTGAATGTTTATGTAACTCAACTTCTGACGTGAAGTTGCTGTTAAATCACTTCAGAAGGTAGTTTTTAAAGCGTTTATACTAGGCTGTTATGGAGCTGTGCTGCCAAATGCTGTTCCCAGCTCTCCCAGACCCAGTAAGGCTTATTAAAAGATTCAGCCCATCAAGGAGGGTTTGCAGGGGTGAGGAATGTGAAGATAAAATTTAACAGAACAGCTGTCTCCAGGTTTGTCTCTCTCTCAGCATCACTCTATCTCCCTCGCTGCCAGTGGGACTGATGGGAGTGTGTGTGTGGGTCTCAAACCAGAAGAGCTGGAGGGCTAAAGCTTGCAGAACAGAGAGAGTGTTTAACAGTGCTCAAGGGCTGGGCTTGAAGTCCCTGGAGATACTGCTCAAGAACAAATCTGTTTACAGAAAAAGATTTGAGAGGAGAACTGTCAGTCAAGACACTTCTATTCTCAGCTCAGGAGCAACTGGGAGAGTAAATATACCTCTGGTTAGCTGGTGGATAAATTAGATTGCAGCTGATCAAAAGCCAAAGGGATTTGTTGTCAGACGGCCCTCTCCACTGTCACCCTCATATCTTCTTTTCTGTGTCATTCAGACTCTCATGATGGTTTCAGAGGAGGCAGTGGCCAGTTCACTTGTGGTGTATGTGGTGTCTCTGCTGGCTGAAGAGACTGAGGACTTCATGCCCTTTTCATGCAGAGCAACTCCCATAAAATACAGGTATCCCCTAAGAAACTGCAGGGGCTGGAGCCCTGAATAACCCAGGAAAGGTTTCCTTCTCCCTCATTCCCCAAGCTTTCATCTCCATCATCTGCTCCTCCTGTTCAACAGGAGATACTGTGATACTGACAGTCCCTCGCTCACCCGAAAGTGAAGGGCTCTGGGAGAGGGCAGAGACAACCTTTAGGCTGTAAGACTAGAAAGGAAGAGCCTGGATCCTTTGCATAAGAACCAGAAGACCTGT
Source organism: Psilopsiagon aurifrons (assembly GCA_025447955.1). NCBI lineage: Eukaryota > Metazoa > Chordata > Aves > Psittaciformes > Psittacidae > Psilopsiagon > Psilopsiagon aurifrons. Next base: position 58,634 of record JAOEHY010027857.1, on the reverse strand, counting down.
GTAGGGGATCATCTTCAGCAAGTGAGGCTCGTTTTTCTTTCCTCCATGCTAGTGGCTGTAATTTTGATAGAGAAGCTGCAGCCTCCCATCACCACAGTGATGGGTCTTTTTGTCGTAATAAATAATTAACCACCCTCCAGATGGTTGTCACCTCTGGGATGTGCAGAGAGGAGAATGTTCTCTCTTTTGATGTGAAACTAATACTGTTGAAAGGTGTCAGGCAGCCTCAGAGACTGCATCTCCTTAAACACAGGGGAAGTGAGCTTTCCCTGCACAACACTGGGGAGATATTGGGACTGGGAGATATTGATACTTCATTTTGGTACTTCATTGGTATTTCCAGCACCTATCCACTTTCTGTGGGTAGCAACTGCTTTTTGTGGGGAGTACAGTCATCCTTCAGCCTGCTTGAGGAAGATGATAAGGACCCATGCACGGTTCCCAGATTGATTGTTCATACGTCACAACCCTTGTAGCTATGTGTCTGCTAGTGACTGAGGCTCTTCTAGACATATGCTCCAACCAAAGCAAGTGCACAGCAGGCAGTTTGACACCGAGCACAGCCTTCAATCCATTTTACGTGTCCTGTCATGTTTGTCATAACTCAAAGCGACTTTGGCTTTTCTCTTTGGGCTGGGAAGAAGGGTCCTGAAACCAAGTTTAGACCCATAAATGGGAAAGGAGCAGAAAATTGCTGGATTTGGGGATTTAAGTGCCAGTCTAAGCTCCCAGAGGCATGCTTACCTGGTTAGCCATGTCTGAAAATTGTGCTTTTCCATCTGAATACAGGGAGCTCCTTGCCCTGCCCATGCAGAGGCTCCTGCAGGGAGCTCAGCAGTTCTCTCCACCAGCAGAAGTGTGTAGGTCGACCCCAACCCAGCTACACTGGAATTTGGCCAAGACTTTGCAGGTTAATATGCAGTTATTACAACCGTGGTGCACCAAGAAGCAATAATAGGATTTAAAGAGCAAGGATTCACAGTTCAAAGTATTAAATAATTGGCACATCCCAGCTGGGACACCCTTCCCTGCTGCAACCACAAGCCCTCCTGTGCTCCAGCCATGACTAGAACAACTCTATTTACTTCAGGCACATCTGAGCCACAGCCAGGCTGGAGACAGGATGATGCCTCATCCTCCGCCTTTATTAAGGCAAGGTGCTTCACCAGCGCCAGTGAAGCTGAGGGCTTGAAGGGTCAGGGTGTGAGATAGTGGAGGATTATAATCAGTGGTTTTCATCTTTACAGTCTCTGTGGCCAGGAGGAGCTTTTATCTGTGTTCCCAAGTCAGCCCATAGGTGATCCAATGCATGAAAACTTTGGCACTCTGAACAGCACAAGATCGCATTGACTTCAGAACGTTGCCTTTTTCCCCACACTAGGATCATCCTCGTCCCTTCAAATCAGCCCCAGACCCTCTTCCGGCTTTACCTGCCTCTGTCTGCTCTCCTCAGCTTTTCCTTCTGATGTTTCTGGCTTCCCCCCCACCCCAGCGAGCTGTTCCTGGCAGAGCTGGGATGTGGCTCATCCCAAGGCAGCTGGAAAAATACCAAGCTGTCCTGAAGAAACTGCTAGCAGAGATGTTACAGGACACCCCAGACGGTTCTGTCAGCAGGTTGATTTCTGCCTTGGGAGTTCTGCCTTTCCCTCCTTTCACCAGCTCATCATCACGGAGATATTTATATTCCTCAGAAGGGCTTTTGTGTCATGTTTGCTCAGTTTACAGAGTCCTCACCTGCTCCCCTGCACACACTCTTCTGGGAAGGTTATTCCCTCTTTTAGGGTGCTGTTTGTGCCCTAGAACTGATATTGACTGTTAGCAGCATTGCAACAGTTCCCAGCACTTTCCTACTCCTTCTCGGTCCTCAGGGTGCAATTTCCAATAGTTTGTAACGCAAGCTACACCTGTGAGCAGCTCAGCAACTGTAGAACTGAATCCTGCTGAACACTTCTTTACAGCTGGAATGAGCTGCAATAGGAGGTGCTCAGTGCTAACGAATCCCACCCTAGGCTTTGTTCTTCCCGCATGGTAATTGCTACAGAAAGCATCCAGGGGCAGTGTGCCATGCAGCTCACTCCTGCCTGCAGGCTTGAGCGGTGGTGCAATGGGCTTCACCAGTGTTATCTCCAGACCTTTGTCATACCCAGGCTTAAATGTCCCAAACGACGGTCCCTGCTGTTCCTGTGGAAGTTGTTCCTCTGCTTTGGCTTGCTGACTTCAGTTTGCATTCCAGCTTTTCAGCTGGGGAGCTGAAGAGGAGGACATATAAAGCCTAGGAAAGACTGACTGAAAACTTAAGGACAATTGCTCTTTTGTCTCTTTTCTTTTTGGCTGACTGATATCTGCAGAATCAGAAGAGAAAGCAATGTAGCCTGCTAAAGCTAAAAGGCTCCATGTGTAAATGAAACCTGTAAAAGAGATGAACAACAAAATCTGAGGTGAGATAATAAATCACACAGTATAATTAAATAGAGGATTTAGGTCTTCTTTTCTGCATGCCTCTCAGCCAGATGGCAAGCAGTAAGTGTGGGAAAGAGAGGGAGGAGGGTTTCCAGTTCTGGAGAACATCGCTGTCCTTCTGAGCAGTGCAGAGCATGCTGCAAAGCCTGAGTAATGAATCTTTGTGGACTAATAAGTTTCAGCCCTCCCTTTCAGCAACAAAGGAAACTGAGGCAAACCCTTCCTGGATCTCCTAGCCAAGGCAGTGACCCAAGTGAAGGACTGAGGAGTGCTGCGGGCTCTGGGCACACGCTCCCACCTTGCTGGGATAGCACCGGAGCGCTGATATGCAGTTCTTACCTGTGCTCCTAACCCCCCCTTACTCACCCAGGCGATTTACATCTCAATAACATGGTGAGGAGCACCTCTCCCGTAGCTATGATGTGAACAGGCACAGTGTGTGTGAAACTACACAGAGCCCTGGCCTTATTTCTGCTTCTCAGACAAATCTAGAGGTGAAATTGTAATTCCACTTGAACATATTGCTCTCCATTTACATACCTTTGGCTTATTTTAGAGCTGCTCCTTTATACTGGCAGCAGGAAATCCAACATATGTAAAGTAAGGATGGATGAGATCAATGGTATATCCAATTTCAATCCAATTTTATCCTCCCAACCTAACACAAATTCTGTTCTCACTGGCTCATTTAAATAGCTGTGTTTGTGCTAGAACAACACTTCTCAGTACGTTCTCTGCTGCAAGCCATCCCTTAGGAGACAAGAAAACTCCCCATGTATAATGTAACATCTAGCATGGAGTGGATTCCAGCTTTAACATCGATTCAGAAACATGCTCCCAGCCCATGGACTGATCAGCTCAGTGTAACTCAGTGTTTGCAGGGATTATTGCTGAGGCAGGTTGAGCTATGAAATCACTATAAATGAGTCTGAGCGGGAGGAAGATAGAAAGTAATGCATTCTATTAGACCGAAAGCAGAAGCACTGCCAGGCTCCAGGAGCTCAGCCTGTGCAAATCAGTCCGCAGTGGAGCAATATACACAATATCTGGCATGGAAATCACTGGAGGAGCTGCATCACATTTACACCAGTGCCCAGCAAGATCAGAGACAAGGCTGTTGAGCTCTTACTTCTGAAAGACCCAAACCTTTATCCTGGGTTTAATTCTGCCCTGCCACAGGAAAACATCTCCTCTTGAGGGACAAACTGCTCCTAACAACCCGCACAAGCTCTCTGGCATGTCCCTTTGCCCAGCTCTTCTGTTCACGTCGTTTTCCAGGCTGACAGCTCCCCTGTGCCATCTGGGAAGGAAAGTTTCCCAGCAACAGCAAGCAAGAAAGAGAACATGAGCCTCTTGGTTTTGCTTCCTGGACCATTTCCCACCAGGGTGATGGTGGGGCTGATTCTGTGGAGATTTCCATGAGGAGATCTACCAATGTGACTTCGCAGGGATATCTGCCTCTGCCTCTGCGCTTATGTTTTGCCCCAGACAAGCGGTGGCAGCAGCAAAGACCTGCTTTTACCCTGCCATCGCTTCTGCCAAAGGCTCCTCCCAGCTGACCCAGCACAGGGGTGTATGTGAGAGTAACCATACGAACTCTCTGTCCTGTGCTGCAGCAGCATCTGTGCTGTCCAAATACACACCAAGGTACAGCAGGCCTTCAGCTTTTGGAATTCCTTCTACCTTTAAGGGCCTGAGGGAAAGGAACAGGTACCCTTCTGCTGGAAGAAGATGATGTAAGGACCCCAACCATCCTCCCAGGCATGACTCCCACTGTCAGGGGGAAGTCATATCTTAAAGAGCAAAATGTGTTGCACAGCAGAGCTGTATCCCCAGTGTCCTGGAAGGCTGCTTTGGCAGCCTGCAGCACCGAAGTCCATGCCTGCAAGCGGGTGGGAAGATGCTGCTGCTCCAGCAACCGAACAGTGTGGTGGCAGGATGAGCAGCCAAGCAGTTGGGAGAAAGAGGCAGGGAAAAGAGGAGAGGAAAGCCTCAGGAGGCTGAGGACATGGTATGCAATGGGGAGGCTGAGGAGCAGTGTTCTCGGGTCATGCCTGTGCGCAGCTCTGAGTGACAGGGTGCTAAATTGCCGCAGCCGGCTTCCAAGTAAGATCTGACACTTCTCTTGGTGACATATGCAGGACTGTCACCCAAATGCCATGGGATAAGAAGACTGGGTGGGATGGTAGGGTTTTAAAGCAGCTGCTCAGTGGAGGTGGAGGGGTTCATCTGCTGCCTGTGCTTTTTGGGGTGCAGCACTCTCCCCTCTTCAAGTGCCTTATGAAGATGGTGCAGATCTATTTCTACCCCTCTGCTTACACCAGTCCAGTCTAGATACTTCCAGAGGAGAAGCAGATGGCACGGCGCTCCTGCTCGTCCCATTCGGCATCTGAGCCACTGCCAGCAGGCCTAAGGCAGCTTCTGGGCTAGCAGGCAAGGTGGAGGCTGTCCCTTCCTCTCTGTCCCATCTTCCCACATCCAGCTCAGGATATTTACAGCCAAGATATTCGAGAGCTACACCGTGGGCTGGGAAACTGGCTTTTCACAGTTGAGCATCTCTGAGCATCGCAGCCCATCTGCAGCATCAGCAGCCTGTGCTCGCCCCGGACGCCTCTGCTGCTGCCCAGAGCTGTGGGCATGGCTGATAGGTGGCAAATAGGTGATTGTCCATGTGGGATGGGCTCTGTCATGTCTGAGAAACAGAGGGCTCTCTTCTACTGCCTTCTCCACAGTGGCCAGCTACCTTCCAGGGAAGCAGGGATGCTCCCAGGGATTGTCTTGCTAGGAAGGGAGCACAGCCATGGATTCCTCTCCACAAAGAAGAGGCATCTGTTCCTGCTGAGTAACGGGTGCTGCCAACCTCCCTTCTGTGAAGGAATCACAGCTTTTCCGCAGGCATCCAGTTCTCCAGCACCATTCCCGTGTTCTGCACTCTAAAGTTCATGCAATGGCAAAACTTTGTCCTCGTGGAACTTCCAGAAAGAGAAATTGAAAGGATGGGTTTGGGGTCCTTTTTACTGTATTTTTTCTTTTTCTCTAAACCAGGAGGTGTTCATTTCATTTATGGGCTTCTGTCAGCTCAGGCTCAGACACCAGCAGGCATCTGCATGTCTAGGCAGAGCTTCTGCAAACTGAAAGCTGGGAGCTTACAGAAGCTGTGTACTTAAGAGCATGTTCTAATTCTGTATTTACATTAGACACTGCTCCAAATTATTAGCTGTCAGTTGTGCTTTCCAGCTAGTGAGCAGGGGAGGCTTGGCTTAGCACGTTCACACTTCCCATCGGAAGTGAGGATTGCTCTTTTAATGGGCTCCCTGGCCTGCTCTTGTTGTTGCTAACCAGATTAACAAATCTCAGCATCTCGTTGCTGCTTTCTTGCGTGAATGAGGAAGAGCGAGGCGAGATTTGCCTGGTGCCTCGACGAGAGGGACACAGCAGCAAAGCGAGCGTGAAAGGAGGGGTGTCCCTAAGGGTGTGTTCTGTGCCATGATGGCACAGTTCATCGCCTCATGGTGGTAAGCAGAGGGGGACTTTGTGCTTTCCACCGCACCGGTACCACACGTCACACAGCGAGGCACAGGCAGCCCTCCCTGCATTCTCATTATCTTTAATTAAATCCTGATATTACGGAATTTCACGGTGTTTCAGCCACTTTCATTGCCTTTTACAGGCGGCGGCAGGAAAACACAATTACTGTACATCGCTGCCTCACCAAAATACATTTTCAAGTCGACGCTTGGTTTTAGGCTGCAAAGGATGCAAGGAACCTCCTTCCCCAGCAAATATCTCCAAGACCCAGATCCTGATCCTGCCTGGAGCGGTGGCAAGGCTCCAGCCTGCTTGAGGAGCGCCAGCGAGATGACTGTCACTTGGCAACGATGAGAGGGACGAGAAAAACGCGTGTGTGGGTGCCAGCGGGCTGGGAAAGACACTTCTTTCTCCTCATGAATGTCCCTAACGCTGTCGATATAGCGGTGTAGCTCGAAGTGAGGCGAGAGGTGCGCAAGCCCCCCCGCTCGCTCCCGAGCAGGGTCCCCAGGGTGATGGGGCAGTGCCAGTAGAAGGGCACAAGTACTGAAGACACTTTTGCCCTTCACTTTCCCCATCTTTCCCCTGCCTGTGCGGCGAACAACAGCTCCCTCCGGCCCCAGCCCCGCTCTGAGAGGGCTCCGTGACCTCCCCAGAATGGCCGAAGCAGCGACCCCCCCCACCCACCCAAGATGGCGGCGCCTTCCCTCGACCTTCTCCATATGGCGCTCGGTCTCCCGCCGCCCTCCCTAACATGGCGGCCACCAGAGCCCCTCCTTTGCCCTTCCCCAAATGGCGGCCGCGCTTCCCTGCCCGCGGAGCTCTTCCGGAGCGGCCTGGTGTCAGCGCCGCGGCCATGGCGGAGCTCACAGACGCGGAGCTCCGGAAGGAGCTGATGGCGCTCGGTTACCGCCCGGGGCCCATCACCGCCACCACCCGCAAGGTCTACCTGAAGAAGCTGGGCTGCCTGCGGGCTGAGGTGGCGGCGGCCCGGCGCAGGAGCCGCGGCGCTCCGCACAGCCCGGCCCGCACCCCCGCCAGGCCGCAGCAGGCCTCGCCTTCACGGCAGCGCTCTGGCTTCAACCTCAGCTCCGCCGGGGCCGCCCGCGACAGTGAGGAGGAGGAGGAGGAGGAGGAGGAGGAGGAAGAGGAGGAGGAGGAAGGGGGGCGGCAGCCCGCGTCCCGCTGGGGGACGTCTGCGGAGGGCGGCGGGCTGTCCTGGGGGGACTCCCGGGGGTCTCCGCCGGGCCGGAGTGGAGGCCTCGGCTCCAGGGCTGAGGGCGGCCCGTCCAGGGATGGCTTTGGGGGGCTGAGCCCCTCGGCGCAGTGGGGGGCGCCTGTGGAGAGAAGCGGGGCCTGGCTGGGGCTGCCCCTGGGCGGGCTGAGCTCCTCGCAGTGGGGCGCGTCCGTAGACAGAAGTGGGGGCCTGAGTCCCACGTCGCAGTGGGACACATCTGCAGAGAGAAGCAGGGGGCTCAGCACTGGGCTGGGCACGTCCCTGGATGGGTTTCGGAGCTCAGGCTCTACGTCCCATTGGAGTACGCGCACCGAGAGGAGTGAGGAGCTCAGTGCTGGGTCAGAGCCGTCCCTGGATGGGTTTCGGGGCTCAGGCTCCTCAGCACAGTGGGGCACATCCACAGAGAGAAGTGGGGGGCTCAGCAGTGGGTTGAGGCCATCCCTGGACAGGTTTCGCGAGCTGGATTCCACATCCCAGTGGAGTCCATCTGCAGAGAGAAGTGGGGGGCTCGGCATCAGGGCTGGGTCAGGGTCATCCCTGGATGGGGCTGGGGGGCTGAGCTCCACGTCCTCCTGGGGCACCTTCACAGGGAGGAGCGGGGGGCTCAGCTCCAAGCCCCTTTCCAGTGATGAGGGCCTGAAATCCAGGAGCCATTGGAGCACGCTGGGAGGAGGGATTGGGGGGCAGAGCTCCCAAGCTCAGTGGGAGACGGCAGGGGAAAGGAAGGGGCTCTCTAATAGCTGGTGGAGACGGGAAAGCGAGGTGACACCCAGCACCCATTGGGGTACCTCGTCGGGAGGCTTGAGTCACCGGTTTGGGAGAGGGAAAGAGGACTTGGCTTCTGGAGTGGAGAAGGAGGCAGGCAGCTGGGGAGGGGGGTTGATGCGGCGGCTCCCATGGAGGGGTACCACCGATGCAGGGCTGGCCTCGGGGAGCTGGTGGGACAGGTCAGGAGCAGGACAAGGAGTAACCCCACGGACTCGCTTGTTGCGGTCAGCTCCGAAGCAGCAGATGGAGGGAAAGGGCAAAGGCCTCGAGTACTACCTCTCCCAGTTCCTTTGCTTCGCCAGCGTCGTGCTGCTGCTCATTTTTGTGGGCATCCTCGTGGTGAAGATGATGGGGTCAGGCTGGCTTGACAAGAGAGAGGAGAACTGTACGTGCACTGTTTCATCCTACGTTTGAACTTCATTCCTCACCTTTCTTTTCTGCTTGCTTTTTATGACTTCCATCACCATCACATTTATCATTCTCAGTGCCATAACCTGACAGCTCTGCTCTTGTCCCCATTTCCATCTCCCTTTGCCCATGGGAAACGTTAGTTATGGAAAGTAAGTCAAGGGTGTGCTTTTTTTTTTTCAAATGAATTTGGCCTTCGGTCCTTCAAGGCCATGGGTTTTATGGAGAGTGACATTTCTGCTTGGCCAAGGATGTGTTTTATGGTTGTCCAGTGTGTAACACAGTGTCTGTGTAATTGCGCGTTGTGTGGTTTTAATGTTGGCCTCTGCACAGCACAGTCCTTCGTGGCCTTTATCCTGGCACTGCAGTGGTCGAATTGGTTCTGCAGCACTTCAGGTGTGGCAGAGCTTTGAAATGAAAAGGAGCTTTGCTGTCTCCCAGTTTTTAAAGCAGAGTTCCCCAGCTGGAACGGTATTGGAATGGAAGTGTCATTCCATGGCTTTGAACTGAAAGAAGATGCAGTTTGGGTTGCAGTTAGGAAGGTGCAAGTCCTTAAATCCAGTAGGTGTTTGTGCTCTTTGCATAGGTTGGGAAAGCTCTGGCCTGCTTTCTCCAAGCCAGAGTAAAACTGTCCACTGTATTTCTGATGCAGCCTTTCCACCTTTGTTGGATATTTTGAAACCAGTGGTATTTTGAAGCAAGGAATCTTGCAGCACAGCAGCAAATTCTGAAGTTCTCAAGTGGTTTAGGTTGCTAGAAAGTGCCGCATGGTGGACCGGTGGCCAAGTTATTGGGGCAGGAGAGAGCTGTTAAACCAGAGGCCATAACTGCAGAGCTAACAGCTCCAACTAAAATAAGTCCTCTGCTTTTGCACTGAGGAGGCTTGATTTAAATCCCTGTTATCACTGTGATATTTCAGGTGACCGTGACATGCAGCAAGTGGCATTGCTAGATGGTAAAAGATCAGCATGAAGGTGTGGGATAGTAAAGGGACATGAAATGTCTTGAACAGGAGCTGTTAAAACATTCAGAGCCCTGTTATTAATTTCCAGCTGCACAGAATTCATCACTTGCACCCGTTTTATTTGTTTTGCTGCCTACCAAAGCTGTGCTTTGAATGTGCTATTTGCATAGCAAGGTACGGTAGGGTGAGAGTAAGAACAGCAGAATCAGGCTTTAAAGTAGAGCCTTCTTTTAAAAGGATAATTACTTTCTTGATCAAAGCTCTTGTTTTGCAGCCAACTAACTCACCCCCCCTTCTCTCTCGTAGTTAATCTCTTGCCTGTGGATTGTGACAAAAGAACAGATGATGTAAGCATCTATTTATTTATCTTCAAGTATTGTGGCTTGGGGATTCTCACAGGAGAGTAATTACTGTAGGTAACTTCCACTGATATCAGTATCACAGCAAAATGATTAGTTCTGTCCGTTTACAGAAAAATCGTGGCTCCATGAGTTGGAATTAATGGGGCAGATTAAATTAGGGCTGTGTGAGAGACTGAAAGATAAAAATTTAAATTCCCAATTACGTGAATCAATTTCTTTAATATTGTAACAGCAGCGGAATTGGTTTGCAATAAAGCTGTGTTCAGCCTTAGCAATACAGGATTTAATCCAACTGATTCCCTGAACTCCATCCGAAAGGGTTTGTTCAGCCCTGGTTTTTTAGCCTAATGTATTATTAGGAGAGAGGAAAATTTTGCATTGGATTCAGAGTTATGGGGTGGTTTGGAGGCAAAGAATCCAGGAGTGATCGGGCAGATGTGTGGTGGTACAGCCTGGGCTGAGATGCGCTCGCTTGGTTTGACTCACGAACTGTGAATCTTTACTGCAGGTGTGTTTAGTTTGAAGTAGTGGTGCATGACTGAGCCAAACACACTGCTGGTGTTTCGTTCTGGTATTTTTAGCTTGTCTGACCATTGTCCTGTTGCTGCCAGGCTGTTCATGTTTGTTACCTGTTTCTGACTTTCAGTTCTGTCAAGCTAAACAGAAGGATGTAGTAATGAACGTGCTGCACGAGTTGTACAACTACTTGTCCGTTCAAGCTGGTAAGTTCCAATTGGCATTCTAGAACGCTTGCAAGCGTACAGCAAACTGCCTCTCCCAGCTGCCTGGACATTTTAAACCTCAGTTTGAAGAGTGGGGTTTCTGGAACTGTCAGTTCCACCTGAAGAGCTCTGAGAAAGTCAGGTAATAGAAAAATAGAGAAAGATGTGTGTATTCTGAATTGTGCTTAGCTGATGCCCTCATGTTACTGTGCTCTTGTGAAGTGGTCCTTATTTGTGCTTGATACATTTGGAATGTGAGGTAGAAATATTCCGGTTTATGGTTTTCTTCTACCAGCATCACAAAATTGTCTTCAAGGCACTCAGAGCCGGTAAGTGTAAGCTGATGTGTTCTTACAAATAAAGCAGCTTACGGCTTCAGCTCTGCTGAAACACAGCAGCTGATGATGTGAGTGCCTCTTTTATTCTCGGTAGAACAGGCTCTCTTGGCTGAGGAGCTGACGGAGCACACCAGTTCCTCCAATCTATACTATGTTTGAGCAAATCTGCTATAACTAGTATTTTTTGATGGAGAAGGCTGCTAGATATGCAATGTATGAGTAGAAGCTTGTTTAGCAAGATATATAGAGTGTTAATCAGTAAAAGTCCTTAAGTATCATTTTCTAGATTTCAGACCTCAGCAAGGCTGAAGTCTTTAGGTACTTAAGCTTCACAGAATTCAGATCAGACTGCAGAATTTACATCAGTTTTACACAGTCTGTCAATATATTTGGTCAGCTTTGTGAAGCAAGGTTTAGAAGGTGTTCCTCACCAGCATTCTTGTGCCTGGGTAGAAAGTAGAGCTGTGATTTAGGCTCCTTAAAAGCATTTGACTCCAACATTGCAGTCTTTGATACCTGATAGAAGGAGCCCTTCTGCAGGGCATTAGGTCAGAGAGGTGGTTATGTACTCCAACAGTATTTTTCCCCTCATTCTGTGTGGAGGAGCTGACACATTGAAGCACGAGGTTTGATTGCCCTTATCCAACCTATATGCAGTGGCTGAGCATTTTATTAATAGTCATAACCTTACCTGCCAACAATATAAATCTTATCTTGTAATCCCTTTGCCTGGAGCTATAGCCAACTTTAAAGGATAGCATTCCCGGACACATCAGTGTGTTTCTGAAGCGTTGAAAGGCTTTTTTTTGTAACATCATTTCTGTTTGACTTTTTTACCAGGTAATTTTGAATGTGGAAACCCTGAGAATCTAAAAAGCAAATGCATTTGGGTTAGTGAAGCAAAGGATCATGTGGTGGTGAGTAGGCTGCGAACGGCTATTGTTATAACATAGTGCTTTGTCTCTTGTAAAGCAATAAATAATAGGTACTAAAGTGATTCACCATCTGTTTTACTTCCTCATCCTGCTCTGATTCTTTCCTCTATCTCTGGCTTCCCCTTTGGCCAGGCCTGTTCTCAGCAGTTTCTTTTGAATAATCTCCTACATCTCCGATTCAGCCCCTGTAAATCTAGCTCAATGGTTTGTTGTTTCACCATAGTCATCAGTCTTCTGAAACCAGAATTTTCCCTGCATTGAGGGCTGGGCAGAAGAAGGATTTTTCTGTACCCCGAAGTGTCAGAAGATAGACTGTTTTGATCTAGAATTCCATTTCTTTCGTGGTAAACTGTCAGTAAGATTATGTTGTATTTAGTGGTTAATCTTAACGGTCTGGGATGGTGTTATTTCACAGAGTGCTTCATGCATCACCTACTGTAGGCAGAAGACTTTAGTCCAGGCAGACCTTCAGATTTGGTTCTCCTTCCTTCAGTTTGCAGGATTAGGATAAGAATTAACCCAGGGACAGACCCTATAGAATGAAACTACTGTAATGAAATAATGTCACTTGGTATTTTAAATGAATGGAGAACTAATCTTTTTATTGACTCTTCTGTACAGAACATAACTGGTAGTTCCCCACAGAAGTTTGAAGCTGCCCTGCACTGGATACTGAACAGTAACAAGGATTTAGGAATATGGTATGTAGAAGCCCACTAAATTATGTTTCTCTATATTGACTGATAAGATGATTTGACATCCTCTGTGGTATGCTCTAAAAGTTCTCATACCTCGTTAGATTTCAGAAGACAGTCTGGGACTGGCTTTGTCACTGATAGCTGGGCAAGCCTCCAAGTGAAAGGTACAGCCCTGCAGCAAAAACTGGCAAGTGAGCTCACTCCTGGGGAGCCTCTTGCCCAAGCTTGCGCTGCGGGACATTGCATTCGTGGACATGCTGTCTTGCAGATGAGCTGTACCTCTGAGATTGGGGCTGTCAAAGGTCATGTTGTGCTTCCTGCTGGGTGGTCCTGGTGTCCTGCCCATGGTCCTGGGACAGCAACATGCTGCTTAAATTTGCCCATGTAGCCACTTTTCTCAAGAAAACTTTTCTTTACAGTTACTGGAGACAGAGCTTCAGTATTGTCTGAAACTGCATCCTTTGTCCAAAGGGTTTCTTAGACAGCAAAGCACTCTCATCAGTAGGTAACATCACCCACGCTTTGAAATGCTTTGGAGCAAGTCCTGGTGAGAAGGAGAGGAAAATGGATTGTTGAATGGTATCTTTAGTGTCAGTTGTTTTTCTGGCCCAACACACAGTACATGTTGAAATGAATGCTCTGACTGATTATGTAGGGTGTTGGTCAGTCATCAGTGGGTTTTTTTCCCTGGAGTTCCTCAGCTAGCAGTCTCTTCAGTACATGAAGAATCACAGAAATACTATTTTTCAGGTAAAAAAATACAACATTTGGGCCGTGCCCTAATGAAAGGCTGTTATCCAGAGTCTGCAGACATCATTATCTTCCTCCAGGAAGTGTGGGCTGCCTCCAGTCTGTGTTAACTCTGAAGCCTAACACTTGTTTGCATTTTAACATCGCTAAACATATCTCTGATTTAATGAATTATAACAGTAGTACGGTGGAGTTGGTGGGCATAGCTTGTCTGAATTCCCACTGCTTGATGTTAGCTGAAAAGCTGCAGTGATCTAAGGATCAGACAGTGTCTGCTGCTTTGATTATTGGTGTGTGGCAGATTCCCAGGACAGGATGTAGTTTCCTTAGTGACAGGCTTGGATGTGCAGGTGGGCTGGGATCCAGAGTTTTCAAGTTCCTATTTTTACAGAGGAGCAGTGCTCATGTCAGGAGCTGTGTGCTACAATATCCTCCTATTTTCTGGCTTTCATAATTAGCTCTCCACATGGATTCACTTCCAGGCCGTCTGCACAGCATCAGAAGGGGTTCAGCACGCTTCGAAACCTCCTGGTGGCACTTCTAGCAAATGCTACATGAGATAATTTTTCTAGGTGCTAGTCTGAGAGGCAGAACTGAAAATGAGCTCTCGCTGGGTTCTTCTGCTGCATATTTAAAGTATTTTCATGGAATTTGGATTGTAAATAAAACAAGAGGGTGGGAAACAACTGCGCGTCTCCAGCTACTATAGAATCCAGTAACCAGAGACAGCAGTTGGTGAGCTGTGCAGTAGTAAATTGAGAAAACGCCTTCATCTAATAGGTTATTCATTGTAAACACAGAATGAATTAGTAGCTTAAAAAATAAAATCCCTTTTAGTCCAATTCCTCCAAATCTGATGGCTCTCACTTGGGTTTCTTGACGCCTGTTGGCTTAGAGTATCTAAGAAGGAAACACCATCAGTGTAGATATGTGTATAAAGAAGCGAGTTAAAGCATCTCAGGCAGCACAGCAGGTGTGTGGAAGGGATTTTGCAGGAGGATGTTACGGATTTTACCAGGAATTCTATCCAAAGGTGTGTCTGTTCTCACTGCAGATAGAGTTGATGCGTTGTCACCTTCTTAGCTAAACTGTTTATGGTCATCTCTGCGGAGGAAAACAGTGTAAGCTCCCTGGACTCTTGACAGCCTCCCTCAGCCGCACTCTCTGCAGTTGCTGCTGAGTGACTCAGTAAACATTTCCATTTCTCTGCGCTGGGAGGTGGGAATCCAATTTAAAGTTTAATCTTGTGCACGCTGAGAGGTGCTGTCAGAGAGTTTGCAGAGGGAGACTTCAGTTTACCAGTGGGAGTTCCAGCCCTGCTGCCTTTTCTAAAGCCATATCCATGCCTTGCTATGCAGCCAGTCCCAAAATGTTCTGGAAAGAGGAGCTGCAAGGATGTTGGTGTATTTTCTGTGTGGTGTACAGAACGAATTACTGCATCTGCAGTCTGTTTGTTCTCCCTGTCTTGATTAAAGACTGCAGTTGGAGTGCCTGTTCTCTTCAGTGAAGATTTTCTGCCTCTTTTTATCAGGTTGAAAGGCAAAGACCTTTCAGAACAAGTTACCAAAGTGGAGGAAGTGTTCTGTCTTGAATCAGCCCATCCTCAGATGGGCCTTGGCTGCCGTTTCCGTCGGGCAGTGGTCACTGCTATCATGAACCTCTTCCTGTTCTTCTGGTGTAAGTCACTGATGTTGGTAATCAGCTTCTATTCAGCTTCTTCTGTTGCTAGCTGTAGAAATGAACTTGTGTGCACGCATTCTCCCAGCTATATGAAATTACTAACAGAGGTGAAGTGAATCTGCTGATGAGTTAATTTCTAATTAACCTTTGTTCTGGCAGCAGAGGGAGACCTGTAGACCTGCTCTTGTGCTGTGAGTGCTTAATGCTTACTTTAAATCAGAAAGCTGATTAGCTCTCTGGGTATTCCTCGAGTACCCATTACTGTGGTCTGTGAAATAACTCTGCTAACCTACCTGAAAGATGAGGTTTTTCTTTCGTTACTTGCACTAAGCTGCAAAGTCTTCTAGCCTCTTTAATAGTGACTTGTAGCATTTCAGTGTAAGAGGTTTTATTGGAATAGTCCGTCATGCCCCAGCTGTGACAGAGGTCTTACTGAGCACAGTGATAACGAGAGATGAGTGTTGACTAGGAGAGTTTAGAATCCAGCCAGACAAGGTGAGGTGAAAGGGGATAGTTATGTTTATTGCACAGACTGAGATACTAAAGTTAGCTCATGTTGTAACGGGGGCATTCGTCAATGCTAAACCTTCAATATAGATCTCCTGAATTTCAGGCTGGCACTGGAGCCTCAGGCTTTATTTCCTTATCAAGCAGCTATCTTCAGAGCAGTGAAGCTTGACAGTCTTCCTAAGTGGTTATTGTGGGGGAGGCCTCTTGCAAAGAGATAGCTCTGGGACTGAAGAGAATTGAAGCCCTGTGGTTGTGCTGAAGTTTCTGATGGGGGCAAAAAGACCTCTGCAGTGAGGCCTTCTGACCACCCCTTCCACATCCACACATGCTCTTCTGCTGCAGGTGGTGTCAGCACCAAGCGTTTTGCAGGGTGCAGCTGTGCTGGTGAACAAAATGAACTGCTTGGATTCGGTTCCAAGCAGGCTGGGGTAGCAGGGAGTGAAAACTGCCTCTGGGGAGAGGCAGTATCAGAAATGAACCCGCTAGCATCCAGCAAGTACATGTCTGTCAGTAACTGAATTCTGTTTATCTTTATTCTTCTAGGTCTGATAACTCTTTGGGGGATCCTGCTCTTCCTTAGGTATCGCTGGAGGAAGATGGAGGAAGAGGAGCAAGCCATGTATGAAATGGTGAAGAAGATCATAGGTAGAATCCAGTAGCTCTGTAACTGCAAATAGCCCCTTTTTCCTCTGTGCAATGTTGAGGTGCCTCACTGTTCTGTTCTCTTGCCCTCCAGCTGTTGTCCAGGACCACTATAAGGAATGGGAACGGAATTTGGAGCGTTATCCCTATGTTGGAATTTTCCATGTTCGGGACAGCCTCATCCCTCCTCAGAGCAGGTGAATTCTGTTCATTAAGGAGGGCTGTCAGCATGACGTTATTCAGCTCAGCTGAAAAATGCAGTTACAGGGCAACAGACCATGTGCAATTGATGGGAAGCTGAGCTGCAAGGAGTCTGGCTTTTCAGTTTATAAGGGATTTTGACATAACTCAGGCTATGTCTTAACCTGCAGCAGATTAATGTGACAGTCCTGGGGCTGATATTTTGTGCAGTCACACAGGTGTACTGTCAATGTGCTATCAAACAGTAATTGGATTTTGTTCTGCTTGGGCATGGAGCATCTGATTTTCTCCCCTTCATCTCATGTGTGTAAGATGCTATCCTCTTTCTTAGCCGTACCTTATTCTCCCAACAGGTGCTGTGCTTTTCAGAATAAACCTTCCCGTGAATTGAATGGGGGACTGGGAGGATCTTCTCAAGTGGCTGTGTGTGTTGCTGCCTAGAAAATGACCAGTTCAAGCTGGGCAGCTTGAAAGGGTGATACAGTGAGACGGCTGGTTTTGATGCTTTGTCAAAAAGGAGTTGTAGTCGAGACAGTTGTTCCCGGGGCCAGAGGGTGCAGCCTGCTCCTCAGTGGTTTATGTACTGCTTGCTCCATCTCTTCTGGAGTGTTGTGTTTTAGTTAAATGGAGCTACTTTGTTCTGATGGCACAGCACGCTGTGCATGCTGCAGAGTCTTAAACATCCTCAGTCTCCATCAGCCACAAAACTCCTTTTCCTGCTAGTGGTAATTTCAGCTGATTTGAGCTGGTCTGTGCGTGTGACACCCAGAATTACTAGACATTGATTCAAAACTGGGGTGAAGTTCACTTTGTCCTCCCTGGTCCGGGCTATCTCTGCACGTAGAAGGGGTGAGGGCAGTTTGCCAATAGCTTCCCTTCACAACACAAGTTGAGCTTGAAATTCAGGGCAGTCATCAACTGCTGGTACTGAGAGAGGGTCTCATCTTCTCCCCCGGCAGGAGCTGTGTTTTCATGTCCTGGCCTGAAATTGCCTCTACACCAGAGTTCTGGTTTGTCCTCCTTCACTGTCTGCACAGGGAAGAGGAGGCAGCTAGCGGTAGCTTGATGAGCTGCCACAGTTGCTGTAAGCAGGAAAGAGCAATGAGGATATGATTCTCATCTGTTTTCCTTTTCTTACTGTTTCTTGCAGAAAAAAAATGAAGCGGGTGTGGGAGAGAGCTGTGGACTTCCTGGCTTCCAATGAGTCACGGATTCAGACAGAGTCACACAGGGTAGCAGGAGAAGATATGCTCGTGTGGAGATGGACTCAGCCTTCTTACGTTTCGGATTCAGAGCACTGAAGAGGAGCAGAAGATGAGCAACTGTTGATATGGACCTCGGCAAGGGGACAGTCCCCTCTCTGGTGGTGGGAAAGAGCAGGTCATGGTCCTGATCTCCTGGGGTGGGGGATTGCACGTAGCTGTTTGCTCTTCTTTCTGAAAATCTTCACACACACAAATTCAGGGCAATAATGTTGGCTTGGAAAGAAGATGGGCTTGAGATGAGAAGCTAGAATTGCACCAAAGTAGCCTTCCAGCAGGACGTCTGGCTTCCATGAGCAAGCAAACCTAGACCAACTTGAAAACAAAAGTAAAAAGGCCCATCTGATGTCGAGGGACTTGGGATCTCTCTGACAAAGCTTTCCAAATTTGACCTCAGTTCTGCAAAAGCCAACTGGTGGCGATGTCCATCAGGGAATGTGTTTAAGGAAGGTTAACATTTCCCATGGAAACGCTAGGGTGGGAGTTCAGCTGCATTTTGTTAGAATTTGGTTTTATCAGTACAAAAGAGTAAGGAAAGCACTTAGTGAGGAAAATGTGTTGGCTTCACCCTTTAAAAATGGGAAAAAGGGGGCAAAGTTAGGTGAAGGTAGTCCTAGAGGGAGGGCAGTCTGACGTGCCTTGGGGGCTTGGGTTGGGTGGGCTGGAAGAGTGGTTGTGACCCTATTACACTTTTTAAGTCTGCAGTCTTGTGTGCTTTATGATTTCTGGGAGGGGTGGGGGGAATTCGGGTGGAAAATAAAGGATATAGGAAGCTTCCAAAAGCGCTTTCTTGTGGCTACAGCCAAAGGGGCTGCTTTGTGGGCTATTGAAGAGCAGCTTTAGAAAGGCTATTAGGGCTGAATGTACATGTTTATCCTGGGCAGCTGCAATGTGTGTGCTGTGTGTCAGAGCAGAGACGTACCAGGCCTGCAGCATGGGGGTGGGATTGCTGAGTCAGTGTTCCTGCAGCCTCACAGTGGGTACAAGGAGCAGTGATCAATCCTCTGTTCATGCTGCAGGCGTTGTATTTTGTACTCTAGAATAATTTCTTTACTTAAGTTTCTCTTTATGTCCAGCAAAAGTGTTTGTTTCAAAGAAAATAGCACCAGTGTGTGGCAGTTTAGGCTAGGCAGAGATACTGCTAATCTGCTCTTCCCAATACTGCAAAAAAGCTCACCAAGACAGCAGGGACCAATTTAGTTTCTGGCATAAGGTGGTAAAAACCTGCAGGGAAGCCAGCACCGATTTGAACCCATGTCACCATGGATGTGGTTCTCCTCAGCACACGGGCGCTGTGTGAATGCCCGTGTTCATCTCTGGCGCTGGATGTGTGCAGAGCTTCCTCCCCAGGCTCTGGGTTGGCTTAGAACGGCTGCCAAAGCCCTGCTCCAGCCTTGTGTGCTGGTGGTGCCACACGCAAGGTGGGTTCCTGGTGCCTGTCCCTGCTCACCTCTGAGTCTGAGGTCTGCTCTGATGCGTTTTACACCAGCACACCCCACAGACTGCTGCTGCAGGACTGCAGAGACCCCTCGGGTACCACCAAAGCGAGCAGAGAGAGCGGATCTCTCCAGGAACAAAGCATGGGGAGGTCTTTCCCATGAAATAGGAAATAATCTGCATGGAATTGACTCTGACCCCATATTTTTGTTTCGGTCATGAAGGGAAGGTGTTCGAGTAGGAGAGGAGATTCCCACTTGTCTTCAAGACAATGACCAGTGTCTTCCACTGTTAATAAAATAGGGATGAAAGCGAAGGCAGTCTTGATTCTCCTGAAGTGCTGTAACAAGTTCCTCACTGCCACCATGGAATCCTTGCAAACACCGGTGCCTACGTTCTTAAGCCTTTTTAAACTGAATTTGTGGGGTTTGGCTTAGCTGTTTTTTGACCGTCCAAATCCAGAAGTGAAGAGTCAGGCATTGCAGTCATCTTTTTGTATTCAACTTGGTTTTGTAGAATAAATGTCACTGGCTTGGTGCTGTTTGTATGTTCAGTTTAGCTCTGTACATCAATACATACAATAAATTTATAACGAATGATTTGTTACCTTTATGAATGATTTATTACCTTTATCGAGGAGTCACACATTTGTACCAAGTGTTCTGTGCAGGCAGAGCAAAGGAATCCTGCTCCAGGGAGCTCAGGGTTTCTAAGAATAAGACTGAGGATGGCACGGGGCTGGTGTGACGCCAGCGATCACGGTGGTGGCAGCAGCCTCAGGTGTTTGCCTACAAATTCAATCTGTGTTTTGGGAGCAGCTGGCATTAAGCAGAGGTGTGTATAGAAGGCAGTTAGCTGTTCTAGCTGTGTTTTGTAGAGGTTCACAGCTTAGAGGGTTGTGAGACTGGATAGCGGTTGAGCGGGTTGATCAGTACTCCTGTAGCCCAAATAAAGCTGCTATTTCTGGAGGGGATGGGCTGGTGCAATAGGCTGTGGCAACTGAGTGAGGGTGTCCCAAGCTCCATGTGTTTTGCGCTTGTTCTGTGCAAGGCACATCCCTCACACGTTGGGTGTCTGAAGTAAACAGCTGCTCCCAGCAATCCTGACTCTGCTCCAAGTGGCTGATCCTATTATTGAGGCATCCTCAGGCCGTGGCTTTTGGGACTTGATGTGAAGTGCCAGGTGATGGTGTAGGAAAATTGGGAAGTAATGAGGGAAGTGTTGGGTACGCTGCCTGAGTGGGGTGGACTCTAAGGGCCCTTCCTGCCCATGCTCCCAGGCTGTTGCTCGTCGGTGGGTGCATCGCTTCCCTCCTTGTGTCCCAGGGATTCATAGGCTTTAAGCAGAGTGGTTACAAAGCGCTGTAAAAGGATGGGGAGCTCAGGTGGATATTGGATGATCGTGGATATTTATGCCAAGGAAAAAGGCAAGAAGCCAAGTCTTAGACTATGTTTCAGATCCCTGGTGAGTGAAGACACACAAGTGCAGCTCATCTACAGGGTCTGTTTCCTTGTGTGTTTTCAGTTCCTCTCCCACCCGTGTCAGTGCCTCGACACGTGCCACCACGAGCTCCAGGTTCTTCAGAGCCTGCTCCTGAAGCAGCACGAGCAGTCCATGAGTCACCGTTGTGTAACTTGCGTGGACACGGTTGACTCACCCGTGTTTGGTTAGAGAAGCGCTTCATTAACCTCCTACAACAGGTCTGGGTGACGAAGGGGGAGATCTCCACCGGCGCAGGAGGAGGTTGGCTCCGTGGCTGCTATGGAAGTCGGTGGGAGCTGCTTACCTCCTCCCTGCGGTGGAGTTGTTGCTAAGGTATGGGAACAAAAGGCAATGCAAGGCTAAATCTCTCCTCTGAACCTGCATTCCTGTTCAGATGCTTTTACTCATGTAGGTTGCTAAGTTACAGCTGAAATATATTCAAGGTTAGGAAATAGTCTTCAGTTCGGTGTAATTACACGTGCCAGAGGATGTTTGCTTTCAGCCAAGCTGCCATGATGTTTTCTGCGATAGTCTTCCCCCCGTGTCCCTTCTTTGATGAGCTGTCATGACAGCAGAGAAGAGGAGTTTTGTGCCAAGCTCCTGCGGTTCCATACACACAGTGCTGATGATTTCTGTGGTACCAGCAGTTTTCCCAGAACCCCAGGTCCATTCAAAGGAAAGGCAGTAGCTGGGTGCTTCATCCCTGCCCTGCTCCCCTTACAGCTCACACCCAGCCACAGCCACTAACTTTCCCCTCCCAGTTTCTTGCAAAGTATTAAGTCCCTATAAATAAATTCTCCAGCGGTGGGGCTGATAAAGCCATGGCATCCCTTACTGTCAGAGGGGAAATATGTACCAACAAGGGATCTAAAATAATATCGGCCCTTTATCTTTTCATTTCCTGCTTCCATTTAGAGCCTTTCACATTGCATGTTTAGTCTCCTGCTTGACATGACAGCTGATGCTGTGCCTTGTTTATGGGGCGCTGTGCCAGTTCTTCTGGAAAGATCAACACGAACTAGAGAGGAAACAGCACAATCCCAGCACTGCCAATGAGTCCTGCCCAAAGGCACCTCCCTTGGGCACAGCCCCATGGCTCCCCAGTGCCCACCTGGGGTTTGACTTCATTCAACCCCAAAGAACAGCCCCCAGGTAGGTGTTGGAAAGGTTTCTGCGCATGTTACTGAATGGACCCTCACTACAGGAGAGGTCCAAGTCCTGTCCTCACCTCCCACCTCTGCCCTAACAGAGTAGTTCTTCCTGTAGGAACCATGGGTGTGTTTTGAATTGGCTCTCCTAAGTGAGGGGACCCCAGGGGGCTTTGGAAACCTTACCTGGCTTTGGGCTTACCCCAGGGCAGAGCTCCTGCTCCGTGCTCTTGCATGGCAGGACACTGGAACTGCTGCTGCTGGAGGTGACTGCCTGCCCTGTGTCCGTTCCCAGGGACCTGCTGCGGGGCCAGATTCAGTGTTTACATCCCAGCTCCAAAACAGCTTTTGGCATCCAGAAAGCAACAGCCCAGGAAAAGACCCTTAGGGTGGTGAGGAGCTGCTGGCTGGGGCAGGAGCAGGGCTGGGCTCATAGGGCGCTCCTGAGCCATTTCCACAACAAACCAGTCGGAAGCATGTCCTTGAGCATCCTCTGGGAGAGCTTTGGGATGGGGGCTGCAGTCTGCAGTGCTAGCCAAGGGTAATCATAGCTGAGTGCCTGTAATTAGCTCCTAATTAGCACAGTCTTAATGTGAGGCAGGGCTGCTCTCCCCTTAGAGGGCTCCAACATGAGATTGCTTCAGGTAGCACTTGCATTAAAACTACACACAGTACCCAGCAGGATGGACCTTGGCCAAGGACAAAGGTGTGTGCTGGCAACGTGCTGTCAAAGGGGATGCAGAGGAGTTTCTGACACTGCTGCCTTCTGCAGGGATGGGTTCCAAAGCTGCTGGTGGGATGCACCACGGTGGCCTTGCACAGTGCCCAACTCAGCGATTTTTCCTTCGGAAACCAAGCTTATTGAGAGAAAAAAGGCACTTTCCTGAGCTAAACCAGCAGCATAAAGCAGAGTGGAGTCAGGGCTTGGGAATCTTTGTTTCACCCCTGTCTTTGATCTCAGCCTCTGCTCCTGACCCTCACTTCGATCCCTCTGGTCTCCGTGCGCCTGTTTTCTCCCCTCCAGTTAGCAAGAATTACCACATCCATCAATCCTTATCCCAGCAGTGAGGCTTTTCTCCCCAACCTCCTGTTGTTTGGCTGTGAAGCCCAAACCCACCACAGCCTGTGGGGCCCGTCATGCGCACTGCTTTGCTAATGGCTTTGAGTTACAGATGGGGACTGGGATGGGGCGATGAGAGTGGAAACCCCCGCCTTGTCCTATGGGATGCCTGGACTGTGTGACCTGTGCCATCTCCAACATAACACACGGGTCCTGTGTGGCTGGGATGCATGGGGACATTCAGAGTCCTTGGCATGCACTGGATCGGACCCAGCAGTGGGTGTTTGGAAGGGGCCGGGGGCACGGGCTGTCCTTGAGCTGCTGCATGATGCGGGTTGCCCTGCAGGAAGCTCCGAGGGAGCTCTGTGAAAGCAGCGTCCATCCACTCCTGCTGCGATGGGATAAACACCAGGGGAGGGCTTGTCCAGGCAGGGAGGTGGAGATCAGAGAGGGAAAGAGCAGCAGTTGCTTTCCCGGAGAGACGATTGCACAAGAGAGCCGCGGCGCAGGATGTCAGCCCCTCGCCTCCATCCCGGACCCTCTCACGCGCTGCTTTGCTTCCTTTAACACCCGAGGCTGCTTCTCCCCCCTTGAGCTCAGCTGTCAGCGGGACATAGCATGCGCCTGCCAGCCCCGCTGCGGTCAGGTGGTGGCCTGAACGTCCTGGCTCTCCCCATGCCCTCATCTCTCAAACCTGAGGAGCAGGGACGAGTTCACCGCTGAGCCCGGATCGGCCACACACAGCACCCAGGTGAGGTCCTGCATCAGCATTGGCCGCATGCGTGATGCTGGATGGTGGGATACCATTAGGAGGGCTCCAAGCACAGCCTGGCTTGTGGGAAGGGATAGGAGCAGGGGGCAGCCGGCACCTGGGGGACAAGGAGAGAACCTCTGGAGCAACCCGGATCTGCCTGGTGGCTTCTGATTCTCCATCGCACTCATGGCAGTGGCAGAGAGCGGGGCTGGGCAGGGGGTGGATGGGGTTTGGTGTGAAAGGAGCGAATTGGGCAGCTGGGTAAGGAAGCCTGTGCTGTTTCCCACAGGATGTGGTGGCACCGTGTCCCCCTGTCCCATGGTCCAAAGGCAGCTTCCCCATGTCCTGCCGCTGCCCCACTCCGTCACCCAATGACAATGCCAGCCCCAGCGATGGGCAGGGGACTGCCAGCACAAGACCCAGCAAATCCTGTCCCTTCCCATTGATCCTGCTGCTTCCCACAAAGCAGCCAAATAAATCCTTCAGTGCAACAGCTTTGCTGCTTCTTCATGAGGGATGTGCGGACCAGACATCAACTTTATGGACATCATCTTCTTTCAGGAAAGGAAATGTAGGATAAAGGATCTGAGGGTTTCTGCCTGCAAGGATTTATGGCAGCATGGTTGGAGCTGTGTTCCTTGCCAAGAGCTGAGCTTTCTGCTCCCAGCATGGTGCTGCCCTGCAACTATTTCTGACTTTGGCTGCCGCCAAGGGAAGAGCAGGAAAGGCAGGTTTGAAGGTTCATTGAAGGTTGCAGTGTGTTTGCTGCCCCTGCAATCAGCCCAGGTCTGCCTTGAGCCCTGTAGGGATGGGCACTGAGCTGGAATCAGAAGGATTTTCCTTATGGCCAAAGAGTTTGGAGGGATAGGGTGAAAGATGGAAGGGAAATGAGTAACTGGGCTTTGGCTTTGCAACGGGCACCTGCACTCTGCCCTTGGGCTGGGTTGTGCTTGGTGCAGGAACTGGATATGATCCCAGATAAGCTCCAGTACCAAGAGCTATGGATGTAGAGAGCTCTTCAGATTAGCAGCTCTATGCTTTTCTTGCCTTTTAATGGAGTATAAAGAATAATTAGCAACCAACTTGAGATCCATCTTCACAACAGCGTCCCTTGGGATGCTCCGATGAGCCAGGTCCCCAGGGGAAGGGATCTGACCGTGACATGTAAGACCAAGAACATGGTCCTGTGCTGACAGAGCGCTTGGTTTTAAAGTGATTTTGCTTTTTAATATCCCAAAGCATTCCTGCTACGAGGATCCCAGCTCCTCACGCAGCGCTGTTGGTGATGCAGGTTGGGTTCAGGCCCGTGGTGCACTGGGAGTGAATCTGTGCACTTTGACAATGAGCACAGAGATGCCTGTTGAGGCATCTCAGGTTTCCTGGATACAGAAAGGAGCTCTCTATATAGGGACATATTCTCTTTCCCCAGTATTTTCTGACTTCTCTTTATCTGCAGCGCCTTGGGTTGCTTTTTGCTTTTGCTTTTATTTATTTCAGCTTGGGGGAAATATTCCTTTTTTTCCTGGTTTTATTTGTGAGGATTCAGGTTTATTTGTCATTCTGTGTATTTTTAGTGGTGTAAATATCCTCTGGCACCCGCGATAACTTGAGGCGGCAGAAGGGATTTATTTTAGGGTGTCTTGTTTCGGAGGGGCTTGGGAAGTGTTTGCAGTAACATTTATCTGCTCTGAATGGACAAGATGCTTTGGAACAAGAATTAAATGTAAAGAGCCCTTTTCTCTTACTGCAAACAGTAGATGCTTCGAGTTTTGCTTATGGGAAACCAGTAAAAGCCAGCTCAAATGGTGGGCTTTTAACCCCAACTCTCTGCCAAGGGATTGTGTGTGATGTCAGCTGAGTTTCAGCCTTGGACTCTCTCTGATGCAATAAATACTGGATTGAATCCTGTTGCGCTCCGAAGAGGCGTTACAACAAATCCTCTTGCTTTTTGCTTTTTCTCCTTCTTTTTAAAAGGGGGGGGAACCACCCAAAGCACAACAAAGCTGCAGCTTTCAAGGGAGAAATCCTCTTTCCAAGTTGCCACAGCTCCTCGAGATGCTAAATGCTTTGATTAACTTCCAGTGAGGCTCTGAAGAGCTGCTTTCTTCCCCAGCTTAAAAGCACTCATCAAAGTGGCCAGGCTTTCTTCCCATCCAGGCTGGTAATTGTGGAGTAGCAATTCCTCTCCAATGTGTTTGGTGACGGATGAATAGAAACATGGGGGGAGAAGGGGAATAAAACCCACCTTGGGGGAAGGTAAAGGAGCTGCTCTGTGTGGTTTGAAGGTAGGAGGGTTTCTTCCTCCCCTTCTCTGCTTTCAACCCACTTCATCCCACTCCTCCAGGTGGAAACAAAGCAGGGCCCAGCATCGGCTGCGTGTGTGCTCGGTGCTTTAATTGAGCTTGAAGAGGAAATTGAAGCAGCAGAGCTTTGGCTCTTTGTTGCAGGAGGAGGAATAAGCTGTGTGGCAATGGGTAAAGCTGGCCCTGGAGTACAGTCTGAGCTTCCCACTCCTGCAGGGATCTGGGAGCATCCCGGTGGTGCGAAACACCAGGGTTATCCCTGGGGTGAGCAGGGGACATCACACACTGCTGTTCGGTGCCTTCTGGTTAAGCAGGGGTGAATGCGCTGCCCTGGCCCCAGCAAGGCTTGGGTTGGCAGAGCTGGTGTTGCTCCCCCAGCATACACAGCGGAAGGCTTTTCTACACAGAAATGGATCTTACAGAGATGTTATTATCTACTGCATTGGGGTTTTGCTAGCAAAAATAGGATGCAAAGCACCCCAACAGGCAAACTATGCTCTGCACACCCTGTTTTGAGGGCTGCAGGAGCATGGACATCCTCAGAAGGATGATTTTAGTGGGGTTTCTACCAGTCCCTTTAATTTGGGGTCTGGAGTGTCTTCCTCTGATTTTATTGCCTCGATGGTATGAAGCCAGTCTGCTTCTCCAGTGTTAATATTAGTTCAGCTGCCTTTTTGTCTTCTTTAGTGGCTATGGGCTTCTCCTGCCTGATGGTCCACCAGAGCAAGAGCCATCCACGGGCTTCTTGTAAAGCATAAAGGGAAGGAGTTGGTGTTGGTGGGCGCTTGCAAGAGAAACCAGAGTGCTGCTGCTGAGGCAGTTGGCACAGATTTGGTACACGCTTTTCCTACCTGACTGGTTTAGAGCCAGGACTCCTTGCTGTCAAAATCAAGGAGGAATTGTGGGAAGCAGGAACGGAGCCATTGCTGGGTGCTCCTTTGGGCTATAACAGAGCAGGGCTGGAGAGCCCGGGGGAGCCAGCGCTTGGGTGTGAACGTCTTGGTGTTGGTTTAACACATCCTCCTGTATTAGCAGGGTGCAGGAGACGCTCCTGCTAATGCACTGGTGTTAAACAGCAGGGAATGTCCCAAAGTGAGGTGTCTTTAGAAGGTGCAGAAAACGTTGCTAACCCCCCCAGCAGTGTTAAGGCACAAGGGACTGCCCAGAGACATGAGCTTTATTAATAAACCTCCTTCACAAGGAATGTTCTACCTTAGGAAAGACTGAGACCATCATTAACACTATCTTGTAAGGCAAAGGGGCTGTTTCACAGTGGGGGGTGTCATTAATACAGCGTATTAATAACCTGACATTACCAGTCCAAGGAATGCCCTGCTCCAGCTGCTTTGACAAGGCCACCTCATTAACTTGATAGCTCTTCTTGTCATTCCCCTCTGTTTCTTTTTCTCCCAGGAGATCTAAATCGGATCTTTTCCAGACTTTCAGGCTGGGGCTCCCTGCCAGCCCCAGGGCACCCACAGCCCTCACCCCCTGGCTGTGCCCCCAGTGCAGCACAGGCTGTGGTGGGCAGCACGAGCCCAGGCTCAGCTCCATGGACAGAGGCTTCAGGGTCACTTATCCCCTTCCTCACGCTCCCCAATACCCTGTTTTGCAGACACCATCAGTGAGAACCCGAAGCAGGAGTGAAGTGATCCAGCGCTGTGTGTCCCAGACCCAGCTCCTGGTCCCCGTTTGGTGCTAGTTCCCCACTGCATTTCAGCCAGCACCATGGTGGGGCAGAGCCCCCCCTGTGAGAGCAGCAGCGCCGTGCTCCTGGAGCCCTTCGTCCATCAGGTCGGCGGCCACATGAGCATGATGAAGTACGACGAGCACACGATCTGCAAGCCCTTGGTCTCGCAGGAGCTGAGCTTCTACGAGTCGCTGCCCTTGGCCATGAGGCAGTTCACCCCCCAGTACAAAGGTAAGTGGAGACGGGGACCGGCAGCATCCTCACTGGGATGAGTTCTGACACTGGGGTAAGAGGCTGGCTCAGTTTGAGCTGTGGAGCCCCATCACTTGTGGAGGGTTTACTGAGCAAGATGCTTCCTGAATGGAAATGCGCACAGGGGGAGGTCTGTGAGACTGGGGGGGTTTCTTGCATCTCTGTGGCTGGAGGGGGACTCTGATGTCTAATAAGGATTGTGTGGGGGCTGATGGAGATCCCCTGCCTCTGCCCATCCCCTTGCTGCCGTGGTCAGCCTTGCTAACACAGGGGACTCCTGTTAAGTCAAATCAGGCTGAAATTGCTCTCTCCTTAGGCGGTCAGGTGTCAAAAAGTGGATGCTGAAAGGGTGAACGTGATCCCCTCCTCTGGAGCCGAGAGCCTGGGCAGTGCAGGAGCAGAATGGAGAGGGTGGACACAGAACAAGGGCAGGAATAGGATGGGGTTTCCCAAGAGTGTTTGCTTGTCATGGCCCCTGATGAGTTGGTCTGATGGGATGTGAACGGTGGTACTGGATGAGTGCAGGAAAGTACGTTCCCAGGATCTGACACATGATGTGCTCTGTTCAGTAGGGCTTTAAATCAGCACCCCCTGGATGAACCAGAGGCACAGACTTCAGTCCCAAAACTCAGATTCGGGCACTTGGCCACAAGTGAGACCTTCCCAGGACAGGGAAGAGCCTCCAGGGCTTTGTGCCCCCATCACTTCCTGGGGTCCTCTTCAAACACCTCCTCCTTGCCCTGCACTACTTTTCCAGCTGTACCGAGCAGCAGCACTTGCTGTGTCCTCCTCCCTCCCTGTCTTGTTCCCCCACTAGTTCTGCTTTTACTGTGCCTCTCATAAAGCTCCTGACCCTGGGTTTTTGTGAGCTCTGCTGACACGGAAAAACTTCAAATGCACCTTTTGGTCCATCAGCACTACAGAGAAGAGCCCCGAGTATCAGCTGCGGTTTTAATGCGCTTCCAGTTCAATCTCTGCCTTTGCCACAAGTCTGGGGCCTTTGCAGATTTATGGGACAACAGTAAAAAGATGCTTAAGAAAACAAGCCTTCCTCTAAGCAATTTGCTCTAGCAGGGGCAGGGTTCTGTGCTGCAGAGCTGGGCGCTGCTCTGTCTCACTAGCAAAGATGTTGAGCAGTCCTCGCTTACCGGTTCAGGTGGCTTTTCATACCTTTTTGTCTTCTTTTCCTCTTCTGTGGCAAGTCCCAGTGAGTTTTGTGATGAGGGATAATCAAATAGCAAATCCTCTCCAATTTAGCATTGGGCGCATGCTTTGTTTTGTCCTTTTCTGCTGATAACAGCCACGCATTCAGAGGTGGTAACGGGGGGGATGTGCATCAGGGAGAACAATCCTGAGGTCTTCACGAGCGTGGTTCACACGTGTCCGTATTCCTCACCTCTATTCTTAGGCTGCAGGGCCAGGACCACTATGTAATGCTGACAGTATGTGCAGTGTTGATCAAATGTCACCATTCAAATCTAACACCGAGTCAGCTGCTTAAAGAATGTCTACCGCTTGCTTAACCGCTTCAGGCACCTTGGTGACCTTGGGACCAGCTTTTCCCCCACCAGACCCTTGCAATGCTCTGCCTGCCCCAAGCTGAGCTCGCAGGGGGATGCTGGACTTGTTTTCGAGCCGGTTCTGCTCAGGGTCCTGCTGCACGTGGCAGTAAATTAATGCACCTGTACAATCAAAGAACAAATCCATGCGGGTAGAGCTACACAGCAACATGCTCCTGAGGATCCCTTGGATGCCATGGGCACGGTGACAGCACCAGTAAATACCCACTGGGCGCCTCACTGGGGCTGGACAGGAGCGGGTCTGAGGTTCTGGTGACACTAAAAGGCCAGCAAAGACAAGTACTAAATACACCTTTCCTTTCAGATAGATGTTTACTCATTGCAGTAAAAGAGAAGGTCGGTAGCCACGCGTTACAGGCTTGGGTTGCGCTCATAGGTCACTTGCAGGACACATGCAAAACCCATACGGGAGCACACCAGGAAACAATAGTATTTTTGAGGCTGAGACGCGGGTACTTGAAGGCTGTTCCGCTGGAAGGAGGGAGAGGATGCCATTCCCTTGCCATTGAACTGCTCATGCTCTCCTTTGCAAATCTCCCCATTAACTTTCACATTAATGTAAGATACTCAGAACTCTTAGTTTCATGCTACACATAACGGCTTTAGGGCCAGGTTGTCAGCACTATGTAAATCAGCACAGCTCCATTGACTTGCAGGTCTGTAACTGGGACAGCTGTGAAGGTTCCAGGCTGCTATCGCGCCATAGCAGAGGCACAGCGCTAGATTTGGAACCGAGGGCTTCATTTGCCTTGCTTTGATTTAAGAGGCTTTTTTTCCCTGCCTACATCCCTTGGAAATCCAAAGCAGGCATCCGAGCTGGTAGGAATTCCGCTTGCTCTCGGTTATCTGTAATATGGATCTTTTACAAATGGGACCCAGCAGAAGGTCTGGTGGGTAAAACGTTTGAGCCTGAGGAAGATAGAGCTCTGTCAGATGGACTGATGTAGCTCAAATACCCTAGCTAGGGTTTCCAGCCCCCCCATTCCCTTGGCAGAGCAGCCTGTGGATATTCCTCCCCCATTTTTGTGCTACATTAGCCAATATAACCAAGCCTGCCTTGGCACACATTCAGATTAATGCTGATTTTAGGGCAAAAGGGAACAGAAATGGTTGTGGCACCTAAAGAGAAGGGCTGTACGGAGGGCATCAGCATCCCAATATAGCCAGAGCTGCAGGGTTATGGGGTGTAGGACCAGGCAGGGATGAGCACCCTGAGTCTAACAGTGCTGGTGGCTGAAAGCAGCAGAGGGCAAACCCTCCTGTCTGTATTTGCTTACTATAATCTCGCCTTGAATGGGGAGAAAGGACTTTGCATATTTATTTGCTTCAGCAACTTAGCTCAGGAGAACTGAGCTCCTGTGTTTGCTCAGCTGCTGAAACGCATCTCCCGGCAGTGCCTGGCACCAAGCGAGGATGCCCTGGGGACAGTTGGCTAAAACCCAGCTCCAGGAGTTGCTAACGGGGCTCTTTCCAGTGATGAGCTTTGCTGGTCCAGCTGCCCTGCCTGTCCTCTTTTGGACCTACCTGCCTGCAGCAGGGTACGACTCACGCGCTGGCATCCCCCTGAGCCCTAAAGAGCTGCTCTAAAAGTACCTCTGCTGCCTTGAGAGGCTCAGACAACCCTGGCAGAGGAGCAGCAGGAGCGGGGCTGCAGTTATCAGCCTTTCCCAGGAAAGGTCAGAGCGCTCGGTAGGAGCCATGGCCATTCCTGCTCTGTCATCTGAGATGCGGAGCCGTACGCATGCCAGGGCTGGGCTAAATATGCTGGATGGCATTTGAGCCCTGTGATTCCTGTTAGAGTCAGGGAAAATTACACTGCTAAAACACAATGTGGTGTCTTAAGCACTTAGGATGGAAAGTAGGAATCCCCAACCACATCATGTACCCCTCGTGCATGAATGAACACCAGGTATGTAAGGGTCTGGTCCCCATCGTTGGCTGTTGGGGTGCTGGTCCTTGGTGCTTGGGGAAGGACACAGCCATGACAACGTACAGGCATCACGCATGCAAGCAGTGCTGCCAACCCATGCACATGCCTCTGTCCTGGCTCCTGGGGGCTCTCCAATTAAAGGAAACAGTTGGCATGATGTTCGTCTTTGGAAAATTCCTTCTCCCCTACCCTCCCTTTGCTACCTGCCAATGGAAAGCATTTCCAGCCTTGCCCTGTCTTAAAAAGTGAGACCTAAATCCCTTGTCATAAATAAACCAGGAGCTGCCAGTCCAACGGGGTGGGGTGTGGGGTGGGTGTCTTTGCTGGGCCACTTGTGACATATCAGAGCCTGGAGGGATGGAGGACAAAAGAACATGATGTTCAGAGGAGACAGGTTTCAAGCCAAGCCTTGAGAGGAGGGAACATTAGAAAAGCCTGTGGCTGTTTTCCAGGGTCTCGGACTAACGGTGTTTATTGGGCCTCAAATCAGAGTGGGATCGGTGTGAGAGGCCACTAAAGTACATCCTGTTACATGGCAGCCCTCTCAGGAAGGCTTGGACCCCTGGGGCTGGTGCAGAGGGTGGATGAGCCTGTATGGTAACCCCATTCCCTTTCGTTTCCCTCTTTTTCGTCCAGGCATTGTCTCCGTGCACCTCAAGAAGGACAGCCTGGGGAACGTGATGCTCATCGCCAGCCCCAGCCTGGACAATGCCACTGGTGACCCTGCCCTGACGATATGGCACAAATGCAAGTGGGCTGCCAGCACCGGCACGGGTGGCGAGCACGCCTTGGGCATGTGGAGCCACACACAGGTCACCAAGACCTTCAAAGACAGGTGAGGCTCTGCCACGGGCGGGATGCTCCCTGCAAACCTCCTCTGGTCCTTGCCTGGGATGGTTTTGGTGGCACAAGTCCTGCTTTAAGGCAAAGGGAGCAAAAGCAATGCCCAGCCTAGTGGCTTCATGGTTCCTCTCTCCCCTGCTTGTGGACAAGAGCAGGGCAGATGTGGCTATCACTGAGATGCTGTTGCTCAAACACGTGCCTCAAGCTCTGCCTTAAACCTGTTTCCTTGGAGCACAGCATGCTCCAGAAGGAGGAGAGGCCCCAGGAGAAGAGCCACCAAGCACACAGCACATAACACCCTTCTGTTGGTAACAGCCACATAGCGCCTGCACACTGCAGAGGGGCATCATGGTGCTGGCAAGCATGCTGCTTGCACAGGCATCTTTCATCCCAAACAGGTTCAGAAAAGACCTGGGTCAGCTGTGTCCGAAGGCTGCAATATTGCTACTGTGAAACCTCTGCACTCAGTGTGATGGGTTTTGGATGATGAGACCAAGGAATGACCCTCCAGGGAGAACAGATCTCCTCATTGCTCCCTCCCTGCCCTTCTCAAAGCCGGCCTCTCTGAACTGGGAATCGTCCCTACTGTGGGACACCTTGCCCGTGTAGTGCCCATGAGGTAGATCAATAGAGCTATGCATGGTGCTGCTCACAGGAGCCAAGCACACTTTGAGATGGTAATGAGAGAAAATACTGGCACCCAGCAATAGCTGGATCTCTGAAATTACTTTCACACAGTAACAAAGGCTCTCTGCAGGTTGGACATGATCAATATGTTTCCTTTGAGAGTCCCTGAAAATTCACTTTATTAAGTTAGACACGCCACAAAAGAGGAAGGGAGGAAACATTCCCCTCTGGAGCTTACCATCCCAATGTGTTCCTTTGTGTGTTTTGTTCAGCTGCCCAGGGAAGAGGCTGCTGAGGACAGACCTTCAGTACCGCACAGATTCGCTTCTGGAAGATGCAAATGGAAACCAGCCAGAAAGAAAGAGCTACAACCCCTGGGGACTGCACTGTCACCGGCAGCACCTGAACCGCATGTCCTCCAAGCACAACGAGAACAAACTGCACCGTATCCTTTCTCCCCTCTCCCCTCCAGCGTGGTCTTGGCAACAAGATATGTTTTACCAGGGGTCTGCACACCTCCTCGGCCCAGGCTCTGGGAAAATACAGACTAGAGTTGCTGGAAGTTGTTATAAGAATAAAACCCTCACTTGCCACGCAGGGTATTGAGCATAAGTGAAGGATCCCCTTGGCGTACATTTAAAAACACAACTGTATAAGAATTGGCAGCTGCCTCACCTTTTATTTTCCTATTACACTTCATTACCCAGCAGTCATGTGAGTAATAGAGTTTAACAACTCCCCCCACACCCACAGGAGTGAGCACAGCGCTGAGGCGAGGTGTCACATCGACAGCCCAGGGCTATCCTGTCACTAGAGAATGGAGCTGTTGGTACTTTAATTGGTAGGACTGTACTACAGTAAATTAACTACAATTGGCAGCAAGGGGCCTATAGCAATGACACGTTGGGAAAATTGGCTCAGAAAGTCTCCTTGCGGTTGTGAGCTATTATGGAGAGCGTCAGCAGTTGCTCTGATTTAAAACCTCTTTCAATTAGAATTTGAAAGTATTTGATTTCCCTTCACTCATTCTCAGAGTTTCTGTTGCTTGAAAACGTGGTGTCAAAATATAACTATCCCTGCATCCTGGACTTAAAGATGGGAACGCGGCAGCATGGCGATGATGCCTCAGAGGAGAAGAAAGCCCGGCACATCAAGAAGTGTGAACAAAGCACATCTGCATCTCTGGGTGTTCGCATCTGTGGGATGCAGGTAAGACCTGGGGCCTTTTTGGTGTTTGCTTGACACACGGCTTGAAACCAAGCTGAGAACCTAAAGGGACTCTTTGAGGGTCTAATTCTTGACCTACACCAAATACAGGCAGTGAGAACTGGCCACTTGTTGCGTGTCCTGTCCTCAAACGGGAAGGGATGCTTAGAGAAGAGAACAGAACATGGTATACACAGGGTAACCCTTTCCCCATGCCCCTTTGACCACTGGAGACTTCACAAGCAGCAGATGGATAAGCACCACCCCGCACCACTGCCACCAGTATGAGCAGCTGGATCCAGTTTATCCCAGCTGAGAATCTGCCTGTACGTGAACCGATCCCCCTCTCATGCTCCTCTCTTGGCTGCTCCACAAAGAACAAAAACAAAAGAGCATTCCATTGCCCCGCTCCTGCCTTGGCAGAGCTGCCTCCTGCTGCAGCAAGAGCCAAGGTTTGGTTTGTGCTAAATGTTACAGCTCCTCGTGCTCAGAATCACCACCCTGCCTCTAGAAACCCAGACCACGCGTTTGTTTCACCCTTGCTTCTCAAGCACTGCTCTGCAGTGCCTGAAGGGTAATTACGAGGATGGGGATTATAAAGCACACACATTGCAGGGTAAACACTTGGTGTCAAAACCCATGTCCCCTTCTGGTCTGTGACATGCTTCTGCTGAGCAGATTACCCTTCAAATTACAACTGGCGTGTGAACTCATTGTGTATTCACTGCCTCGCTTCTTACTCAGTGTTACCGGAGCCTCACATACAGATTTCTGCCTACATCTTGTCTCTCTGTGTTTAAGAAAGCAAGATTATTGCTACCCGGGCATTGCATACTGTGGAAGGTACAAAGCTGAGGTATCCCTGTACTGCTGCAAACTCCTACCATAGCCAGAGGGAAATGCTATAAATCACTAGTGACACGGCTCTGATTTAGAGCTATTGGGGTTTCACAAAGGGGTAATTTATAGCTGTGCAACAAGAATCTGCACTAGTGGCTTAAATGGAATAGTTTCAATCTCCAGCAAAGACAGGAGGTGGGGTTCAGTGAGGAGCCTGCTGGTACATTGCCAGCATTGCTGCATAGTGCCGGCTGCAGAGCAGCTACATCCTGTTCTTCTGCTTGGGGCTGAGCTTTTTAGATATAGACAAAACCTAGAGCCTTGGGAAAACTGAACAACTCAATTTGGGCTGTTGCTCTCTTTCCTCAAGGTTTACCAAGCGGACACTGGCCATTTCCTCTGCAAAGACAAGTATTATGGGAGGAAACTCTCACCGGAGGGATTCAGGCAAACCCTGCACCAGTTCCTGTGCAACGGCAACCACCTCCGGATGGATCTCCTGGAGCCCATCATCCTGCGGCTGAAAGCTCTGCTCTCTGTCATTAGGAAGCAAAGCTCTTACAGGTTCTACTCCAGCTCACTTCTCATCATTTATGACGGACAGGAGCCCAAGGAGAGCATGGCACCCTTGGATAACCACCTTCACTTCCAAAGAACAAACTGCACCACCTCACATGGCACTCATCACTCCAGAGTTGACGTCCGGATGATAGACTTTGCCCATACCACATTTAAAGGCTCCAAGTGCAATCACACCACTTACGATGGGCCAGACCATGGCTACATTTTTGGCTTGGAGAACCTCATCAAAATCCTTCAGAGTATCTCCGAAGGAAAATGAGAAATTCCCATGTGAAATAGCCTGGATTGACGAGTGCCTGATAGCTCTGAGAAGTTCCGTGTCGGGTCAGTTGTATGGGACCCTCTGCTGCTGGACCTCATGTGCACGTTTGGAATGAGGGCACGGACAGCTTGCTAGGAAAGTGCAAAAAGCTCTTAGGTGCCATGAATGAACTGAAGCGTAAAAAGCAAAGAGCTGAAAGAATATTCTGCCTGCAACCACTCAGAAGATTTATTTTCCCTTCTTGTTTTACTGCTGTCCTTGATTTATTTGCGAGCCAAAAGCAAGCATTACTTGAAAGAGTCTTAATGATAAAATAAGACCTGCTCACCTCTACACTCCAGAAGCCAAATGGGGTGAGGACATACCATGGGCTCGAGTGAGACTATTGGAATGAGCTGGCAGGTGTAAGCAGGTTGCAGCATCCTCAGCACACCAGATAAAACCAGCCCCCAACACTTACACTGCATTTACCCAGCGGGTGCTCTCCCTACAGCCTGGGGGCTGAAACACAGACCTATGAGATGCTGCAGAGGTTCTGAGCTGGGGACCTCGACCAAGAACTGGAGCCCGCAAAGGTTTAATATCCCTGTGGGATACTATCAGAGCATGTTTCAGGAACCTTCTTAGCAAAGGGCTGGAATGCGATGATTCTGTCACAAAAAACATTCACATTGAGGTATTTTTGCTTAAAAAAAGTGAAGAAAAAGTGTGAGATTGGGTCAGGAACAAGCCATTAAAGGTCACCTAGAAGTTCTTTGATACAAATATTGTGTGTGTTTGAAAGAGACAACAGCAAGACTGAAAATCATGTTTACAGCTTTTGTGGACAGAGTTTATTATTACGGAACAAACAGAATTCCTTCCTGCATGGTGTGGGAGACCTGAAAGAGAAATCCTTCCACAAGGAACAGTGCGACAGAACCCCCTTACTGGGGAGTGGGGATATAAGTAAAACATGAATAAAACAGTCAAAGTAACTCCCATTTGTTGTCCATCGCTTTTGCTTCTACAGCATCCTTACATTCCGTGATCTTTGTTTTAGGGCTGCATGCTTTGACCTCAGGTTTAAACACCAGGTCTTAAGGGAGACCCCTTCACTTGTATTTTACTGCATACAGCTGAATTGCTACACTTTATAGCTGGAAAATTTACATCATTTGGCCCCGTTGTGCATTTTATTTGGCCTCAGGCCCATCTGGGAAGACCTTGTTATTTACTGCATGCCGTTCGCACTGTTGCCTGTTTCTTGCTCACAGAGATGACTATAATAAAACCCTACATTTGGGTTCTGCTTCAGCAGCGAAAGGGTTGAGATGTCAATGTGGGCTGTGATCAGTGCCACAGGTGGGTCACAGCTTTGCAGATGGGGTTTAGACAGACCCATCACAGCATCCGCATGCTCTGAACCTCTTGCTGGATGCACGCACCGGGACATCAAATCTGGGAGGATGAAGAAGGGTCCAAGCATGACACCAGGAGCCAGACCTGGTGCCAGTGGAGCAAAACCCCTGCTTTGGCTCTCGAAAAGAAAGCAGCGATCGAGATAGGACAAGGGATAATGAATTAAAACTGAAAGCGGGGAGATTTAGATTGGATATGAGGAAGAAGTTCTTTACTGTGAGGGTGGTGAGGCACTGGAACGGGTTGCCCAGGGAAGCTGTGAATGCTCCATCCCTGGCAGTGTACAAGGCCGGGTTGGACAGAGCCTTGGGTGATATGGTTTAGTGGGAGGCGTCCCTGCCCATGGCAGGGGGTTGGAACTGGATGAGCTTAAGGTCCTTTCCAACCCTGACTGTTCTATGATACCAAGTTGTTCCTGTGAGGGTGCTGAGGCGCTGGCACAGGGTGCCCAGAGAAGCTGTGGCTGCCCCATCCCTGGCAGTGCTC
This sequence comes from Psilopsiagon aurifrons, assembly GCA_025447955.1. Classification (NCBI taxonomy): domain Eukaryota; kingdom Metazoa; phylum Chordata; class Aves; order Psittaciformes; family Psittacidae; genus Psilopsiagon; species Psilopsiagon aurifrons. The sequence goes on along the minus strand of JAOEHY010027857.1, from coordinate 21,286 downwards.
AAGGCCGGGTTGGACACAGGGGCTTGGAGCACTCTGCTCTATGGAAGGCGCCTCTGCCCATGACAGGGGCTGGGACTGGATGTGCTTCAGTGTCCCTTCAACACAAACCAGCCCGGGATCCTACGGCTCCACGCGTTGCTCCCGCAGCGCTAAAGTCGTCCCCCCCTTCACCAAGCGCCGTCCCGCGCTGGGTCCGGCGCGAGGTCCCTCCGCCGCCTCCCGATCCCACACCGCGATCTCCGCCTCCGGACCCACGGAGCGCACCGCGGGCGGACGGGAGCGGCGGACGGAGGGAGGGACGGGAGCACCGCCCGTTCTCCGCCGCTCCCAGGGGCACCCTCCCGCGCCGCGCCGCGCCACGCCGGGCGCTGTCCGGGGTGCTGAGCCTTGCGGAACTGTGCGCTGTCCGAGGCTCTGGGCTGTGCCGGACCGAGTGCTGTCCGAGGTGCGGAGCCGCGCCGCTTCCCGGCGGCACCATGGTGTTCGCTCCAGGTAAGGGAAGCCGCTTCCCGTGCCCGGGCTTGGGAGCCCCGTGGGAAGGCCCTGTCCGTGCCGGCGAGCTCCTCCGGGGCTGCGGGGAGGGAGTGACGGCTGAACCCCAGCTGCCACCTAGCAGGGACAGGTGGTTTCAAAGAAGGTGGCTTAAGGTTAGGATGTGTTTAGCTGTGGAGCCAGAGGTTAAGAGGGTCACCCCTGTCAGCGACAGGAGGTTTCTGTATGAGTGTGCAGGGGACTGTGCACAAAAGGGTCAAAAAGTCACTGCATGGCCTTGCATGGAGAATGAGTATCCCCCCATCTCAGCACCAGTGGCTGCCAATGAGACAATCACTGAAACTCATGGAAATACTTTACAGATTTCCATTCCTCCTTCCTCTCCACAGCCTCAAGTGTTTGAGCGGAAGAGAAGAGAAAGTTTGTTCAGTACAGTTTTTACTGAAACAAAATTGACTTCAGCAGGAACTCATGTCTATTGTGAGACCTTACTCTATAAGGTTTTAGAATCTGTGCTGTGTAGTATATATATACTACATCACAGAAGGAAGCTGCAGAGAATCTGTATTTGACTTGGTACATTCTGCTTGGAATAGGCAGTTGTTCAGAAAGCGATGAGAGATGCAGTAGCTCCAGGATATAAATGTAAATCACAAGTAATATCTTCTGTAGTGAAATGACTTCAAATTAACTTCACTAAAGATGTATAATTGTCATTAAAAATAGTGGGTCAATAGAAAGGGAACCTAAAAGCTACAACTTGACAATGAGTAACTATTAATGCTTTTGTTTTGCAAAGCTAATGGAAGTTTTGTCTTCCTTTGAAATTCTATATCCAATCTCTGGAGGGATAAGAATCCAAAATCCTTATACCTTCATTACAAAAAAAAAGAGATCTTGAAGTTCACTTTGCCAACTCGACACAGTCTAAATCTGTCAGAAATTAATCTTTTTTCAACAATCAGAAATTTGTTTTGTCTCTTTAACAGCCCAGTTGCTCTCTAATTTGATACTTCCTTGTACATCATGTTCTGAAACTGGGACCAGGTTGCTTATCTTAATAGAACCAGCAGCCAGTTTCTGTCCTTCACCTTTCAGTATTAGTGGCTCTTTCCTGAATTCTTCTATCTGGCTGACTGTCACCATCAACTGTACTAATTTTTAAAATGCACTATGGGACTGGAATATTGCAGGAAGAGATTACCTCTAAAATAATGAAAACATGCTTATTTTTCCCTGAGGGCTGACAATGAACAAACCACAAATCTCCTTAATAACTGCATGAATTGTTCCTTTCACAACTCTAATCCAGAAAGAAAAAAAAAAATTGTGAAAATCTGTCTTGTATAGTCATCATTCTTTAGACTGCTTTTACTCAAAGAAAAGCCCATGGTTTCCTTGCAAATGTTGCCATAATATACATAGGGTAACTAAGTAGAAATTTGTAAAAGAGATGATAATGCAATTGGAGGGGCTTGACAATCTCGTGTATTGAGACAGAGCAAGCCTGAGTAGATTGCATTTTTTAATAGCTCTTCTTCACTGTAAATTAGCCCTGCCCTGGCATTATTGTTTTACCAGATAATTAAAAAAAAAAAAAAAAAAAATTAAATTAAATTAAATTTTGAAAAAACAGGGATTTTGGGCATCAGTATAGTATCTTCATAGTACTTAAGGCCATATGCTACCAGAATGCCTTAAGCTTACTGAGAAATAGAGTTTAATGTCTTGAGTCAACTTTCTGATTTTGTCCCACTGTGATGAATAACCTTATTTTCTGTTCATTTATGTTTTGGGAGGGTCAGAGAGGGGAAGAAAAAATTTGTCTGACTATAAATGGTTTGGGTCAGAATGCTAAACATCCTTCCAGAATGGGGGTGGATAAAAAGAAAGCAGAATAGCAACAATTGAAAAGAAACTGTCTTCCAGAAAAATAATGGATCTTGTTTATCTGAAGGTAAAGATAGATTTTTCAAATTAATAAGATGATGCTCTCTTCATGAAGGCAGTGGATACATTATTGCAGAGCACTGAATTAACACACTGTATTTATACACTTTCAAATGGAAAAAGCTCATTGAGTTTAATGTACTTTCTCAAAAGCAAAGCCAACTGACCATTGACTGAATAGATACTTTCCAGTTAAGCTTCAATGCTTTTGCTTAAAACTTATAACTACTATGTAAAACTAAAACCACAAAAAACAAGCAAACACCACCAAAATGAACAATAAACCCACACACAGACGCACAACAAGACGACAAAAAACCCCACAAACAAACAAGAAAGCAACACCCCCTCCAAAGCCCTACAAAACAACCAGCCAACTCCCAAACAAGCCTGGATATTACTGAGCTAGATACATCAAAATTGTTACAAAAAGGCCATTATTTTGTGTTCAAAACTGGACTTTCTGGCTCATTTGAGGCAGTATATTGCTATTTACAGGTAAGCAAAAAACTACTATTTGTATGTGATTTTTATCCACACCCAGTTTTAATTAGCTTTGAGTCTGTTCCAGAGAAAGGAACTGCAGAAGGTACATTTTTTCCTTACTTGGTTTAATTTGACTGGCCTTCATTGCACATTGTTGTGTTGGTTGACTAATGACAGGTTAGTGTACAGGAAATGCAATTCAAACTCTATATGTTGTCTGGGAGTTCGTTTTAGCAGGAGCATTCCCACATGATGTGCTTCCCTTACACTGGAGGTTGATCCATGTAGTAGAAAACTGGACAAGGTACACATTACGAAGTTTAGCTTCCTTACTTTTCCTGAATTGAACTAGTTTAGGGAGGCTGAGAAGTAGACAAAAAAATGTTACTGATTGTTGGATGTAAGGATGGAGGTATGTGTGCCACTGCAGTAGAGAAACATGAAATTTCAAGGTTATAGATCAGGCCAAAAAAGCAAAGTGAAGTTGTAGTTGTTGAATTGGCAGATTTTCTTATGAAATTTCAAAAGTGTATTCTAGAATTAAAACAAAACAAAACAAAACAAAACAAACAAAAAACAGTGCCAAATTCCATTATAAAAGACTGATAACAATAAAATTCCACAGAAGTATCTGTCCTAGTAAGGTAAGGAAGAGTAAACAAAACATTTACTTGTTCTAAAGCATTTGCAAAACCTATAGAACGCAGCAAATTTTCTTTTATTATCACGTCATTAGTTTGCAAAGGAACGATCACTTCCACTATCATGATTTGTGAGCTCTAACAATAACTGTAAATGTTGCTAATCAATACCTTAATACTTCTTTGCAAGTTGCTTTCAGTTAACTTTTCCCCGAAATGACCTTGGGCATATTCCATGCTTATTTTCACCCCTGAAACTTTCTTTCCTCCTGTGGAAAGGTAAAATAAAATTTAAATTGATGCTTCTGAGCAGGTTTGTTTCTGAGCTGCCTGAATAAGTAGGACACACAGGAAATTTTCGTGCTGGAAGGATATTAGTTTTCCTGATGCTATTTTGCGTGAATCACTTGAACACTTCTGTCCTGGACCTTTGCCCTTATGTGTGTGTACAGAGATGGCATGCATTTTTAAAAGTAGCTGGAGAACGAAGTTAGAAACCTATTAAAGGTATCTGAACTACCTAATGGTTTTTCCAGCAACTTTCGCTAGAGTATAATTTCAGTGATCATTTTAGTATATTTTTAGAATATTACTCCATAATTTAATGACCATAAAAAAAAAAAAAACAAACACCAAAACAAATTAAAGTTTCATCATTGCATTGTTTTCATCCAGTTAGTACTATACAAAGCTGTTTGGTTGACTAAGGACCTTTATTTTTGGCTAAATAATATCTTTTTGCAAGGAATCAGTTTTGATCTGAATACATCAAGGCAGTTTGTTTCAGTGCCTGAACACTCCCACCCTTTACACTTTATCTACTTTGAGTTGTGCGATTTCATCTTTCAGATGAATTTTGTCATTTTTCTGTGTCAGTGGAAGAATCCTTCTTACCTGACATTTTCTCCATAACAAGGAGCTTGAAGGCTTTACTCATGACCCTGCAATCCCAAAAGAAGGAGGAGGAGGTAGAACTCATTTTTGTATCAATATTTTTATGTAAAAAAAAAAAAAGATGTGTGAATACACTTAAAGTTTAAAGATAGACATTAGAGAAGTCAGAATATTCACTGCTCAGCACCTTTTTCTTACAACAGCAACGCAAATAGCTTTTCAACTAGCTTTTTGGCAGCACAGCTGTTCTTAACATTTTTAATCTAGGAGCAGTGTAGCAGACTTGCGTAATGACACTGCAGATCAGAAGTGCATCTTGTACCAAACATTTTGGGAATCTCATTAAGCTGCAATTGAAGATGTAGCAGCTGCACACTGAAACAGATGTGCTTCCTTGTCTGAATAGTCCTGATCTTCTGTTGTGGAAAAGCTGGGAAAGCAACAACTTGTTGTGCTGCAGGATGCAAAGACAAAAAATATCTTGATAACCTTTTGCTTTTTTTTTGGTTTTAAAGTTACCCCTGGAGAACCCTGTTCACAATGCACAGATCATGACACTATGCAGGGACCTGTTAATGGATAGAATAATGGCTTGTCCCCATTACTGCTCTGCTACATTCTGCTACTGCCCTAATTCTGCAGTACCAAAAAAACACCCTAAGATGTAAGAGTATATAATATATTGGATTCTTTCCTAGCTTAGTGATGACAAAGTCTATGTGATGGACATAATTTGGAGGCTATAGGTGGGACTGCTTTGCAGACTTCATGCAGTCTGATATAATGGTTGTTTTTGTCCAGAATTTGTGATGGCTGGTAGTGAGTATGGAAACCAGTTGCCATCCAAAATTATCTGAACCCATTTGCAGCTAAGAGCTTGCTAGTATACTTCAAAGTGTTTGCCGCCTGGTAAGAAGAAATTGTTTAGGAGGCAATTTCTTGTTCTTTTTTGCTGAGGAAAAATTGTTTCTGACCTCCCCAGTGACACGTCGATCTTTTCCTTGCTGTGAAACTCCACCAGCAGATCTCATTAGTGAGGTGGAAGAAAGTTAGTTCATAGATATCCAGAAATGGGATGAAATTAGCAAGCTCAAAAAGTAGTCAACAGTCCTAGATGCAATCTTTCTTTAAAGTATGAATCAACGTAGTGTTAAAAACTAGCACAGACTTTACTTTTTCAAATTATTTTTAACAGAACTGGAGTCTTAAACAAGCGAGTCTGGCACCTCTCATTTCCATATCATTGGGTTGAATCCTATTCAGGTTAGCAGTGAAAAGAATTCTGTTTTCACAGTGGCTGTGTGGCCAATATTGAAGGAGTTCTTCATAGTTGAGGGATGGTGGTAATATGCGTTACAGTCATTGTTAGCATCCTTACTGGTATTGTGTATGGGCTCCATGTATTGAGCAGGAAAATCAGTGAATATACAAAAAGAATGACTTATACTAGCTTTTAATATTTGTCCTTCAGAATGATTATTCTTCTAGATGAATTGCTCCATTATACTTGTTACAGATAACAGGCACTGGGATTGAGTGCGCCCTCAGCAACTTTGCCGATGACACCAAGCTGTGTGGTTCAGTTGATACTCTGGAGGGAAGGAATGCCATCCAGAGGGACTTTGACACGCTTCTGAGGTGGGCTGATGCCAACCTGATGAAGTTTAACCATGACAAGTGCAAGGTCATACACCTGGGTTGGAGCAATCCCAGCCACTACTACAGGTTGGGTAGAGAAGAGATTCAGAGCAGCCCTGTGGAGAAGGACCTGGGGGTGTTGGTCAATGGAAAAATGAACATGAGCCAGCTTCAGTATGCGCTCACAACCCAGAAAGCCAACCGTATCCTGGGCTGCGTCAAAAGGAGCGTGACCAGCAGGTCGATGGAGGTGATACTGCCCCTCTACTCTGCTCTTGTGAGATCTCACTTGGAGTATTGTGTGCAGTTCTGGTGTCCTCAACATAAAAAGGA
>JAOEHY010027857.1:0-14752 GCA_025447955.1 Psilopsiagon aurifrons | reverse complement strand
CGGAGGGCTCCGGGGGGGTTTGGGCCGAGGCGGAGCATGGGCAGCGCAGGAGGCTGTGGCACACGGGGCGTGACGGGTCTGTGAGGGGCAAAGCGGGGTTGGGGTGGAAGGGACCTTAAAGCGCATCCGGCTCCGTGCAGGGACAGCTTCCATTGGAGCGCGGTGGTCCAGGCCCCTGTGTCCAACCTTGAGCACTGCTGGGATGGGGCAGCCGCAGCTTCTCTGCGCCCTGTGCCAGCTCCTCAGCACCCTCACACGGAGGAGCTTCCTAAGATCCCATCTCAGTCTCCCCTCTGGCAGTTAAAGCCATTCCTCTTGGCTGTCCCTACATCCCTTGGCCAAAGCCCCTCTCCACGTGTATCCGGTTTAGGCCCTGGAGCTGCTCTGAGGTCTCCCTTCAGGAGCCTTCTCTTCTCCAGGCTGCCCCAGCCCCACTCTTTCAGCCTGGCTCCAGAGCAGAGCTGCTCCCGCCCTCAGCATCTCCATTGCACTCACTCCAACAGGTCCCTCGCTTAGGGGAAGCTATATACCCGGTTCTTGCACCACGTGCACTGTGTGCTTTGGAGAACCCCAACCCCTTTCCTGCTCCTGTGGCAGTGGGGAAAAAAGCGCTGTGACTTTGTCAGCGCTGTGGTGGAATTGCGCTGTGTGTTCTGCCCGCCGTGATGGTCGTGCGATGCGGTGTGAGTACGTAGGGAAATGCAGCATTGCCCCGCATTTTTAGGATGCAGTGGTTGTAAATTGGATTCCAGCTACAATGTCATTGTATTGGAGTTTAGGCTTTGGTGCTGAAATAAATTAGACAAGTCGATGCTTGACTTGGGCTGCAGACCATTAGAGGCATGCAGGTGTTGCTGTGGAGCATAAAAGTGCCTTTTCTCAGTATAAAACCATTCCAGATACGTGTTTTCTACTTCAAGGGACCATTAGAGGTACCTAATTCTCTATCGGTCACCAGAATAGTATGCAGCAGACAATTCAGAAAGTGCTTATTGCTTTCCTATGTGCTCAGGAGAGCTGAATGTGCTGCACCAATTGGCGAAAAGGTTCCAAAGCTGCCACTCATCTTGAAAATCTGAATTGATGCCTGCAGCACTGATGTCCATTTGTATGTATAAAGGCTTAATATAGCTAAGGAAATGTGCTGGCAGACAGCAGGAGGAATGTCTGAGAGAAGAACTGAAATCATAAAGGATACTTAATCAGGGTAATGTCTGGTTTGTTCATGTGCAATAAGATTTGCTGATTGTACAGGGTGGGGGTATGCTGTTTCTGCTGCTCATTTAATAGCTGTTGCTGCTGTCATTACGAAAACATTAGCAGGGTCATTTGAGATGTAACTGCAAGATAGGTTAAGCTGAAGATGATCTGCATTGTGATGGTGCTTACTCTTGCCTGTCTGTCCATGTATCCTCTCTCCTGCAGCAGCCTTTACCTACTGAATAAGGAGAGGCTTGCTTTAGTCCTATAGCTTGTGCAGAGGAGGCTTTACTCACCCTGTGCTGAACCTGTGCCAGTGTCCCAAGGACAGATGAGCCTTGTCATTTTATCCTGACATGCTTCTGTTGATGCTATTCCTGTTCATGTATCCGTTTGAATCATTGATGTTTGATGTCATTGGGCAGCAGTGCAGAGTTCTGGTCAAGTTGGCCCCCACTGTAAAGCAGAAAACCAAGCTGACGTGGCAGCCACGCTGCTAACTCGATGGCTCTGCGAGGCAGAGGCACCTTGCAGAGGTTTAGTTGTTAGCAAGATCTTTCCAACCTACTAGACCAAAATAGAAATCCATTTACCCTTCCCAAGCTGTGCAGTATCTTTCATGCTGCTTTCCCCTAATCACTTAAGAGTAGTTTTAGCCTGCACCGGGATTTTCTACCTTCCATCCTGGGCCATGATTCTGGTTGATGCTTTAGAATCAAACAGGAGGCAAAACTGGCCTTTGAGCAAGGAGTCTTGCAGATTTCACAGCGCTGTTGGTGTGAGAAAGCTGTCCAGCAGTATTCCCATTCACTGTATATTCGGGGTTGATCTATCAAATCTTTTTGAGCAGAGTTTAAGGTTCATTCTGGAAATCACATGCCTCTGTATTCACCGAGCTGGTGAGAAGTAGAGGCAGAAGAAAATGATCTGCATTCTGGAGCAGCAGAGTGGGGGTTGCAGTGTCCTATATTGCACTGGGAAGTCACCAGTGGTGCTCCTTGACTGTCCTTCTGACAAGTCTTGGAACAAGGGGGGTTTTGCAATGGAGGGTTAAAGTAAGACTCGTCTAATACTTTTATCCCTTTCCAGATTGCTGACCCTGAAAACTGCGACCAAATGTATGAGAGCTTAGTCAGAATCCACACCAACTACTACAAAAATAAGGTGAGCTTTGGCATTAGCCGTCATTCCTCTTTTAGGAGGTGAGTCACCACCCTCCTCTGGCATTGGCTGCCTCATCCCAGCGGGATTTCTGGGAGTGTCAGACAAATGAGCAGTTGGGCGGATGCAGTACGACCTGGTGCCTTTGGTCACTTCAGGAAAGCTGCAGATATCTTGGCCTCTGTGGCACGTATGGACAGTTCTTGGTGTGGATGAACAGAATTCCTAGAGCTCGACTGACACTGAGCTCAGATTGTGCCATATGGTGACTTCTTTACCTTTTTTAATGCACTACAAGTAACATCCTTTTCTTCCTCTCTCTTTCTCTCACCTATTTACTCCCTTGTGCAGTATCCACGCCTGAAAGACACAAACTTCACAGGAGTGACAGTAGAAGATTGCAAGATGATACTAGCAACAGGTACTGACACTGTGCTTGATCTGAGAATAAGTCAGTGCAGGAGATAAAGTACATTCTAGTCTTTGTAGTGTTCACTGCATCACTCCTACTGAGCACCTGCGACTAAAGGGCAGAATGGGACTGCCGTGCAAGTACATTGGGATGTTTAATGAGGAGTAAGTCCAGGAGTAATTGAGGAGATCTTCACTAATCTGTCAGGGTGAAAAGTCAGTTGTAGTTTGCACTGGGCAGGAACAGCAAAGAGTTTGCAAGGGCTCTTTGACAATCAGATTGCAGGAACCGTGTGAAAGGTGGGCACGTTCGCTGTGTCATTCCAAAATGTAGCTTGGCTTCTGTTTCACCGTGTTCAAGTTCCCTTCAGTGGTTTTTTGTATTAGACTTTTGAGAGAAAACAGGGTACCGTGAGGCAGAAATATCCTCAGCCAGATCATTTATTAAGTAAGTAAGGGCAGCGCAGCAAGCGAGTGCACTTTTGTTCTGCTCCAGTTCCTAACTTTGCAGTGTGTGGAAACTGAGTATTAGTTGTTAGTGATAAGAGACTCCCTGCACAATGGATTGGAAGGGAAAACAGCCTTGCGTCAGGCCCTGGAATAGAAGTTCATTAAGATGAAAGTCAAGAAATGAGAAATACATGTAAAGCAGCGCTGTTACAAGAGGCCTTTTCATTCCTTTGCTTTTCTTCCTCTTTCTCCAGCTCTCTCTTTTCTCCTTTTGCAGACGCTCTACAACAGATGGAAGACATGAAAAAAGGGATATGGAAAAAACTGCGAGAAAAGTTTTATGCCAAGAAGCCTGAAGAGGACTCCAAGTGATAGGGCAGCTCCAATTCTCCACTGTATATAGTCCTGAACACTGTATGTTGCCATGATGAATAAAACCATTTATTCCTCTTAGCAACAGCATTTCTGTTCAGCCCTACACCCTTCATATTTAGTGCCCCCTCTTTACTGAAAATCTAGGCCACGCTTAACACATTGTGCTGAAACCTTATTGGAACAATGCAGTACAAAGATCCTAGTGGTGTTAGAGGTGATCCTTTGTATTACGAGAAATGGACCAACCAGGAGATGCACAGAGGCAGTAGGTGCAACCATGTTAGCTTTAATTGTGCTTGTGAAGATAGCAGTAGTGATGTGAAAACGTAGCTATGCTTGTGTTCCCGTGTGTTAGCACTGGTAATAGTGAAAGGGAGGGGGGGAAATATTTTAACCACATTTGTTCTCCTTTTGAGAAGACTCAGGGGGGAGGCCCACGGGTGATTGTTTACCATGGTGACAGCAGAGTAGTGCAAGAGTTTAACGGAGATTTCAGTCAGATGCTGCTGGGGTGTGCAGCTTTCTCTCAGCATGTCAGGAAGGTTCTGTGAGTTACTGCTTATCTGAGGGTTAAAGATAGGTTTTAATGACATACTGGTATATAGGCCCATAACCAAATTTCAGCTGTGATTGATCAGTCCATTGCTGTGGCCTATTTTAATTCCTTTTTAAAGCTTTAATGCTTGCATCAGTGTCTATTCTCGGGAGGCAGAGGCTGGAGCTGGGATGCCTGCAGCACTGCTTGGCTTGGGCAGGATGAGTGTCTAGAACACAGCTCTGCCAGGATGCTGCTTGGCTCCAGGCAGCACCAGCAGCTGCTCCTTTTTATGTCCTTTTTATGTATTTGAACAGTGTTTTCCTGGCAAATACTGAAAGAATTTGAAACTTTGCAGCAGGCTCCAATCCAAAGCTTCAGAGAACAGGGCTGGTGTTCAAGGTAGGATTCTTCTTCTGACTGGAGCATCGTACTACATGTTAATGTTTAACAGCTGGAGCTGAGAGCACTGCATTGTGGAGGACCTTGGGTAATGCAGCCTGGGTTTGGCTTCAGATCCTTGGCCTGTTCTGCATCTCTGTGTGTAACAACCCCATTGCATAGCAGAGTGCACAGGAAGGGAGCTTTCTTGACCGTGTTTAAGTTTTTATTATAACATGATTTTGTATTTAATTTAGTTAAGGCAACTTACACTTCGGTTCTTAAGTAACAACAATAACAACAAAAAAAGTAAAACATTACACCAGAGATGAAACTAAAACACAGGACACCCCTTCACAGTGAACTCCTGTAAACCTGCACTCTCCTACTACTACTGCCCGGATACTCTTGGTCCACAGAAGGAAAAAAAGACTAGTTCACACTAGTACAAGCTTGGGTACTCATCTGGTGAGTTAAATTAACAAATCCATCTCCTTGAGTTCAGTTTCTCTTTACTGCACCCCAGTGATGAACAGAATTCTTTAAATGGAGAGGGATCAGCATGGAGCAGGTACAGCAGATACGATGGCTGGTTTGCAAAGATCCACGTGTACTAGTGCCACTCTTGGAATAAGTTAAATATTGCAGCCCTACAGCTACTTGCACTACACCTGAGGTGGAGGCCCTCAGAACGCAGTGCATGGAGATAAAGATACAACCCTCCACATTTGCAAAATAAAGAGTTATTGCAATGAGGGATAAAAGTCCTGTATAATTTATCCTCCTACAAGGGCATTAGAGTAACGTGTGGGTCCAGGTATTGTGAGGAATCCTGGTCAGTCCCTGGCTCCTGAATTGCTTACAAGCACTCTATGGGAAACGGCATGGTCCATCCCTCCCCGACAGCAACAGCCACGCATGGAACCCAGGAATAAGCAGCCTCGTAGCTGATGCATAGCGCAGTCCCTCGGTGGGTGAAGCCAGTGCTTCGCCTGTGTCTTAGTGGTTCATGGTATTCTGGACGTCCACAAATCCCATCCTTTGTCTGCGCTTCCGTTGCTCTGTCATCTGGAGTTCAAACAAGGACACAGGTGAGGTAGGAAACCAGGCTGCCTTTCTGTTCACTGACACAGCTCAGGTGTGGGATTGCCCAGGCTGCTTTAAGCCTCTACCAAAAATCCCTGAGTTGGACTCCAGCTGATGAGGAAGCTAAGGATCAGAAAGCCCCAAGTGTCCCTGACCCCCCACCAAAAGGGTTGCAGGAACCCTTTGCTTCGTCTCTGATGTTGTACTGGTGCTTGCCTGTTCCTTGCAATTGGTGACTATTTTAGTAAGGGCAGCAGGTTTTTAGTCAGATATTCCTCAAGTGTGCCTATTTTAAAAGTGTTTAATACCTGTTCCTTCAGCTCGTTCAGCTGGGAGGTGAGATGGGACACCAGCTTCATCGTGGTATTGAGTTTGTCTTGAAGATTCCGGATCTCATTCTGTTCCCCTTCCCCTTCATTGCTGACCAGAGACATGGCTCGCATCCGGGGGAACCAGTCAAGGTTCTTGTTCTGGAGAGGAGAGAATGGGAGTGGGAGAGGAGGAAGGAAGCGACCTGATAGGATGTCACAGGAAGCCTGCCTGTGCTGAAGCATTGAAGAAATTCTCAAAGGCTCATCTGGTCTCTCTCTGTGCAAATGCTGCACGAATGGGGCACTTCAAGGTCTTTGTTCTTAAGCCCTTCTGGGCTTAAGTTCAGAGGTTGTTTTTTCCCCTAGATTTCCTTTCCCTCTCTTCTTGTCTTGAAATCACCTTGAAGTCACACTCCCTACTGCTTGGTTCTGCCCTTGGTTCAATCCCTCAATGCACGGTACGAAACATCAAATAGACAGTGTATTGTTGGCTGAGATTCCAAAGTGGAAATAACCAGCTAAGAAAGAATGAAGGCACAAGAGTGTTGCTAGATACTTTCCAAAAGCTCCTTCTCAAACTGTTTTTCCCTGGCAAGCCCCCTGTTCCCAAGTACTCCCCAGGGTAGGCAAGTTGCAGCAGTGAAAGAGCTGCCCTCAAAGGAGCCGTACCTTTATCATCTGCGCCACGTAACTCTCTGGCCCTGTGTAGTCTGTCTTGTTCTTCACTCGCACCAGCACTATGAAGTATAAGTAGTTCCACATGTTGTGCTCATATTTAATATGCTCCTCAAAGGACACGGTCTTGTTGTCGAACTTGTCCCTTTCGAGCCCTGGGAAAGGCAGGTGAGATGGGAGGAGGTGATGGGAGGAGATAGGGAGGAGAGAAGGTAAGAAGTGAGCAAGCAAACGCATGAGCAAGGAAGCCAGATGGTTGCATCCTCTCCCAGGTGTGACTTTCAAGAAGTGCTTTCAATAATTAGTTGGCATTTAGCTCACAACAAGCACTCAAAATGCAGGAAATAACCCAGCTGAGTATCCAGGAGGCTGCTATTTAAAGTACTACCAGCTCTGTGTTCTGCCTGTGTGTCTAAGAGCATAAAATGCACCCAGTGGATCTTTAAGGAAGAAAGCAGCTAGACTTAATGGGGTATTCCTTTTTTTTTGGATGCCTTCTCATGACTGAAGGATTCCAGAACATTTTCTGTATCTTATTTCTTCAGGAATATGGTGCTTCTTTTTCTACTGGCTAAATGATGGTCTCAAGAGTCACAGATCCACAGCGACAAGAACTCCACAATATGGTGTTTTAGTGTAACAGCTCATTAACAGAAGGTGAGGAACAGGACAGATGATTTCCCCCCTCAGTTTGTGTCCTTGCTTAAGCCTCCTCACACTGCAGTGACCCATCAGTGACTACACTGAAGGTTTGCTGTGAACCAGATGAAAACCAGAAACCAGCTGCAACTTCTCCCCTTCTCTCAGCCTTAGGAAGGGAGGAAGAGCTTTGGGGCAGTTCCTACACCCTGAGGTCCCAGCACTCACCACATATGAAACAGGTTGTTTTCAGTATCTCTTCCTTCTTTTGCTTCTCACTCCTCAGATCAGCAAAGGTGTCAATAATGACCCCAAAGATGAGGTTAAGGACAATGATAATGACAATAAAGAAGAAGAGGAGGTCGTAGACAACCCGAGCAGGAAACAAGGACTCCTGTAGTAGATGAAAGGGATAAATGTGTCTCTTGCACACCTCTCCTTCAGCCACTCCAACCATGCTGCCTTGTTACACAGGCCATGTGCTAAGGGACAAGGAATGAAGGTGTGATGGGGAAGAGGAGGCAGCACTGGAGGACAGCGTGGGGATGGAGGTGGAAGGGTCCCAGGTTCCATGGGGGTGTGCAGGGCACAGATGCAGCAAGAGGACAGGCTCCCACGTGCCACCCAAACTCACATCCTTGGAGGGCTTCCGCAGGATGTCCCCTACACCGCCGCCGTTCCTCAGCCCATGGTTCAGCACGGTGACGATGCACATGAGCAGCGTGTCACAGGCGCGCTCCCACTGCTCCGCCTCTGCTTCTGGGACACCGGAGAGGGAAATGAGAGCAAAGACTCAGAGCACAGACAGGGCTGAAGTCCCAGAGCGTTATGAAGAATCCAGAGCTGCGGGATGACTCCTGCTGCAGGGATGCAGGGGAGTTGTGGATCTCCCACCAGCAACTTCCCAGCCGAGCCTCCAGCTTGCTCCTTGCTGTGGAGGTGTTTGGCCCAGCGCTCCCAAAGCTCCCACTTTCTTTATGACTAAATTGATTCTGCTTCAACATCTTTTGTGCCAGGGTCAGTGCAAAGCCTGTGGGCCTCTTGCCTAATACATGCCAGAAGTGGGTTTGCTTGTTTCCACTTTGGAAAAGCTGGGAATTTTCTGAGCTTCCTGACAAAGGCAGCCAACCTTCCTAAGGAGCTCGCTTACCTTCCAAGGCAGTGGGCACAGCAGAGCAGCTGATTTTGTCACTGCTGCATGACTCCATGAAGGTCTCCATGTTCCTTTGCATCCCCAAGGGGTCATCTGCAAGTAAAAGAGGCCACAGCCTCGTCAGAGCATCAGCTTGCCTTGGTAAAGCTCCTTCACTGCTTGTCAACTGCCTCTTCTTGGAAATAAATTGCTCCATATTTTCCAAGCCTTTTCCAGGCTTTGAATCTTTTGCCCAAGTTTCAGTAAGATCTAAAATGTCACTTGTAGCTGTCCCCCCCCTTCACTGCAATGACGCCCAACCCCAAAACCCTGCCCTCTGCAGCACAAGGTCCCCAGCTCAGCACAGGCCCAAACCCATGTGGTACCCATGACACAGACACACAGACACGTGTGTGCTCTGCACTGGGGGGATGCTGCAGAAGGGGGCCTCATGCTCTGCTTGGCCCCTCGCAAGCCCCAGCACTGCAGCCAGTGAGGGCAGGGGGTGAACCACCTTTGGCTTTGCTGTCCGGCAGCCGGTCCACCTCCAGGATGAAGTCATCCTTCAGGAACAGGAAGCCGACGATGGAGAAGAGGTAGACGAGGATGAGAGCCAGGAGGGCTGTCAGCAGGATGGAGCGCCCATTCCGCGTCACGCTTTTGATGACATTAAACAAGGTCTCCTCACGGTAGATCAAGTCAAAGAGCTGAAAGGACCCAGGAGCAAAGAATTGCTGCAGGGTGCTTCCTTGAGAATGCCTGGCCTGCCCTTTCATCCTGAGCTCTCGGATGCCTCAGCAGACCTTGACAAACCTTCATAGAAAGCATTTAAGTTTCCCAGCTTACTGAAGGGAAGCAGAGAAGAATGAAGTGACTTGGGCACAGCACAGGAGCCAAGAATAGGACACATGCACCCTGCCTCTGCCCTCACCAGCTCACGTTGTCTCCCAGCTGACCCAGATAAAGTGCACAGCAGAGATTAGAAAGCAAAAGACCAGGGGAGAGACAGTAATAGATACTGTCAGAAGGCAGCAAATCAGCCTACGCAGAGATTAGAGCGCAGTGAACTCATTGCTGCTGCCTATCAGCCCCTGGATGGTGTCACGGGAACCTTCTAGATTCTAATGGGGCAGACAGGCTACCTCCATGCCCCAGACATCTGCATTTATTGTACCAGGATGCTGTAGAAGAGTTCGTGCACAAACAGCCCCAGGACGCTCGTCACGATGTAGCCAACATGGTAAAGGAATTCCACATCCATGATCATGGCCTTGTAGCCACGGATGAAGGTCCCGCGATTGCCCACGAAGCTCACCACGAACACAATCTTGTTGGTCAGCTGGGGAACAACCAGAAATGGGATGGAACGCGGTTTGCTGCACGTTGTGAATGCAGAACAGCCTCCTGTGCTCCTCTGCTGGCTCTCCAGCGCGTGGAGGACTTACATTGAGAGCTCCCAGTATGTTCAGAGTGAGCCCGATCCCCAAGTAATAGATGGACCGCAAGATCAGTGCCACGAGGAGCGGCCTGACCCCGTAGCGCTTGGTGAACAAGGCCATGATGGAGAAGCAGATCAGCATCCAGAAGAGCAGTGAGATCAGGGGGGAATCCAGCACTCCTGGGAAGAGAAGACCCACAGCAATTAAATGGCATGAGATTAGATGTTGCCAATGAGACACTGCTGCTGTCCAAACTGTCCAGGAAAACCAATGTGCTGGTGATCGGAGGGACTAAAGATAAATGATGCTTGACTGCAAGGACCGCTATTGATTAAGATTTTCTTACTGATAACATTTTTCTAACGTCTTTTTATGTGAGAGCTCAACACCGCTGTAAATGATGGAGGCTTTGCCTGGCAGCAGGTACATCTCTGTCATTGCTTCTCCATTTTACAAATGGGACAGCACAGCCCAGGGAAAAGACTTTTCCCTAAGAAGGAAGCAGTGGGAGGGCTGGTAACTGAAATCTTGACTCAGTCCCTTCCAGCAGAAAGAACTCAGGGCTTTAGGAGTCAAAAGGAGACTGAGGGTATGGAAGCACAGGTAAGGGGGCCGGTCTTCCTGCATATGCAGGTCCCCTTTCTCTTCATCCTTGAGGAGCAGCATTTGCTGGGGCACTTACCCATGGAAGTGGCTTCAACATAGGGGTAGAAGAAAGCAATGATTATGTTGATGAAGACAGCCAGGTTGAAGGAAATGCTCCCCCAGAGCGTCATTCTGCGGGAGAACCAGTACATCAGCGGCATGCCTGGAGGGAGAGGAGGCAGACACCAATCTCAGCCAGCCCCATGCCAGGCTGTGTGCTCCCAGACATCCCGAGGGCTCTGCCACAGGGACCCTCTCCCCTCATGTCAAACACGAACAAAACCTCCCTCCTGATGCGCTGGAATAGGAAGCTCACAGAGTTACTGCTCATGTTTCTTGCCTTCTCTGCCTCTCTGACCTGCTCTGGAACCAACTCAGCTCCATCCTCCTCCTCTCCCTCCTCCCCATCTCCAGCCTCCTACAGCCTCACCACTGACGTCCTTCACAACAACAGTGCCTTTGTGTTTTCAGCGCTGGTGCTCTCTCCCAGGAGACCCAGCCAACAATTTCCCATCCAAGCTGGAAACTTGTTTCCTGCTGAATTCCTGAGATAGTTTTGACTGGACCTGCGAGTGTTTTCAGAGCTGCTACACTCCTCCTTAGCAGCATCACAGTATTTATAGTGTGACTCTATTGAGCTCCTGTTATTTTAATCCAGGATTTCCGTCTTCATGCAGCCCTGAAAGCACCTAACCAGGCCTGCAGGGTGCAGAAAACCGGGTTTCATTTCCCATATGTAGCTACTAGATCCTGGCTTAGGAGAAGGCAACTGAACACAAATGAAGAGAGGGATTTCCAGGGGAAAATCCCAGGGAATGTGCTCTAAGATGCATTTCACACGACCAAGGAATTGCACTAACAGGCATGGAGGAAATCCATCCCTGGGATCTCAGTGAACCTCCACTCCCTGCCCACTGCCACGTGTGTTGTGCTCTACAGAGCACAGGGAGCTCTGAGATGTGATTTCCAGGTTTTCCAGCCTTTCCAAAGGTAGGGCTGCCTCCCGGTTCCAGAGCAAGGGCTATTGGAAGTGCAGTGCTGGCTTGGGAGCCCCAGGGCAAGGTCTGCTTTGCTCTTACTGCGCAGTTTCTTCTGCCATTCCATCTCGTTGTGCAGGAAGGAAGACTGGTCGAAGAAATCACTGACTTTGCTGCCCTGCTCATCCTGCTCCGTGGTGGTGAAGAGACGGTACTTGGTCTCCTTGGTGAGGAACTCACAGATGCCCGGCACCGGGAAGATTATCTGCTCCATGCTGCGGTCCAGGCGCACAATCTGCAGGAAGCAGGGCGAGGGGAGGCTGCATCAGATCCTGCTCCTGCCACACTTCAGTTTCCTCTTTCCTAGACCCTGCTGTGCCTTCCCCTCTTCCCTCTCATTGCACCAGGATCCAAATGCCACCAGCCACCCCTCTATAACACTACAAATGGACCCAGCGGAGGCAGCCCTGGCTGTGCTGGAGGGAAGCTGGGACACCGTGAACCCTTCCCAGCCCATCTGCGAGGGGATCCACGCCAACACGCAAGGATGGGGCTGCTGCATTGGCTGCATCCCGCTGCTGCTGGGGGCAAAAGGAAGGAGCCGGGGCACAGTTTGTTCCCTCAGCTCCTCACAGGCTCTGTGTTGCCTTCAGCTCTCTGCAGAGCAAAGGATGCGTCTGCTGCTTTGCTTGCACAGGGATGGGAAGGCTCCCAGTGCGAATTAACTGGCACGGGGCAGCCGGAACACACATGGGGTTCACCAGCCACGTGCACATCGGTAACCCAACAGCGGAAGGGCCTTGCCTCAATCTGGGATGTGTGTTTCTTATAATATGCCAGCGGATCCTCCTCTTCCTCCTGCACTGGGGCCGACGACTTCAGCATCTGCGTCAGCTGCTTGTTATTTAGGCTGAGCTGGGATGTGGGAGAAGGAGAGAAGATGAGCATGGCCTCAGCCGAGGAGCCAGCTCCAGCTCCAACTCTGTGTTCCTCAAAATCTACCAAAGCTGATGAGGTTTCAGGGGAAAGCAAACGAATTAAAGCTTCTCTAAAGGGGCATGAGCCCTCTCCGAGGTGACAGACATTCAATTCCCTGCAGTAATTACATCCAAACGCTGCTAATCCACAAATTACAAACCGATGCCCATAAAACCCCAGGGAAATCATATTACTGCTGAATCTCATTTGGGATCTAAAGTAGGCAAGAAACAACAGCAAAGGACTCAGCCCTTCCTCTTCTGAAGGGAAGGGGAGAAAGTGGGTACCAGCAGGACCCCACCAGTGCCACCAGCGAGCTGGATGTCGCCCTATGGCTGAGCCCCATAGACAGGGCTGGGTGCACGGCCTTTAGACTTGCAATTTCAGCTGCAAGGGCACTGGTAAGTTTGTGTGTCTTTAGTCCTGCTGGGGAATACCAAACTCCATCAGATCTTAACCAACACAACCCAGGGGGGCTCAGCAAGGGTGGGAGACTCTTTACAGTCTCCGGTCAGGGTAGCTCAGAGGGGCTCTGCCTCCATTCCCGAGGCTTTTCCATACCATGGATGAGATGCCCTCCTCCTCTTCCTCCTGGATTCGCTTCACCGGCTTCAGGAGCTGCTGCAGAGACTTGTTGTGCTGGGACAGCTGGAAGAGGGACAGTGATAGCTGGGTGAGCCGGGGCTGGCTGTGAGCATGGGCACAGGACATGGGATGCGCAGGGGAGAGGGCAGCCAGTGAGCCCAGGGCTTCCCATAGGAGCCAAAGCTCATTTCCCAGCCACGGCTCCCCAAGGAACCAACGTGGCCAGAGGAGGTGTCAATAGACATAGAGACACAAGTGCAGTCAATGAGTGGGAGCCCAGCTCAGCATGGGGAGCCCCATGGGCCCTGCTGTCACAGCTTGGTACCTGCAGCGCCAGGATATAAATGTTGTGGCCAACTTCCCGGGGGGAAACCTCAGCATCCTTACACTCCTCCTCCTGCAGATAGGCCTTCTTAATCACGTCGACCTGGAAGGCAGCACAGGGACAAGGGGCTTGCCTCATTTCACCCCCCTGGCACTAAATGGCTCTGGAAAAACCATTAGGCAAGGATGCTGGTGCAGCTGGCAGTGAGCAGCAGTATGGCAGAGGAGATGGTTACTGGCTGCAAACCAGAAACTGCACCAGGACCTGCAGGGAGAAGAGCTCCAGCAACGGGGGCAGCCTGGGGGTGCTTCACTGTCAGCCCTTACCAGTTCCTGCGGGCGGAGGCTGATGAGGATCCGCTCGGCGTTCTCGCTGTCGTGTCTGCTCTCCATGAGGGCCAGGAGGAGCTTGGAGGCATTGTCCTGCCGAGCAGAAGCCCTTGCTGAGGGGTGCCCATGCAGGGATGCACACACACGTGCCCCAAGGCTCTGCCTACCTTCAGCTGCAGGACCAGGTCCATGCGGTACTTGCAAAGGGGGCTGATGTCGTTGAGGATGAGGGCTGTGATGATATCGATCCCATTGGACTCGTGGGTCACGATGCAGCTCTGCAGGAGCAGTGCAGTGTGTTATCCTATGGACGCTGCCAGTCTGCCCAGGTCTGAACTGGTGCCATGCCTACAGCACTGACCCTGCTCCATTTCCCTTCCTAGAAAAGGCACTGTTTGCACCACTAAATTACTTAACCCCCATTTGCATCACTGTTATCTAGCCAAGCAGTAGCCCATAACCCTGCATCATCCCCAGCATCCTCTGCTGCCCATGTTCCTCTCCTGTTCACACCCTGAAACCAAAAGCTGCCCCTGTCCCTGCTGCTTTCCCACCCATTCACCCCAAATCCTTCCTAAGGCACCCCAGATCAGTGGTAAAACACCCCGGGCACGCTGGGAATGACCCGGAGCTGCAGGGATACCCACAGACCTGGTTCTCATGGCAGGGCCCTTGGCAGTACTCGGTCAGGGTCTCCAGGGTCTGGGTGATGAGGGCCACGTTGTACTCGTTGATGTAGAGGCCCAGCAGCCCCAGCCCGCCCGTGGTGCTGCCGCACATGATGTCCAGGAACTGCAGTGTCTCACACACCAGGTTGTAGTTGGTTTTGTTGTTCTGGCACCGGAGGAAATTCTGTCGAGCAAAGCCTATGGTTATGGGGCTGAGCAGCATCAATCTGGGGGGGGACAGTCCTGGTCCCTCCCCTACCACCCTCTCCAGCTGCAGTTCAATGGCCACGAGGATGATCAGGGAGTGGAGCACCTCCCTTATGAAGATAGGATGAGAAAGTTGGGGCTGTTCAGCCTGGAGAAGAGATGCTGTGGGAGACCTCAGAGCAGCCTTCCAGTATCTGAAGGGGGCTATAGGGATGCTGGGGAGGGACTCTTCATTAGGGACTG
>JAOEHY010027855.1:0-11117 GCA_025447955.1 Psilopsiagon aurifrons | reverse complement strand
AGGTGTCCCTGCCCATGGCAGGGGGGTTGGAACTGGATGAGCTTAAGGTCCTTTCCAACCCTAACTATTCTATGATTATGTGGAAATATGCTTCTCGGACTTTGGTTTTTCGTATTACCGATATATTGAATTGTTGAATTCTTTCTCTCTTCAAAAAAAAAGAAAGTAGTGAACTTCTTGAGTTGGAATAGAAGTAATTGCTTTGTGACAGAAAGACAAGAGCATTCAGAAATGTGTTGCTCTTTTTCATGTTATAGGTTAGCAGAATCATCAGTGGATCTGAATTTGAAATTGATGTGCTGGAGGTTGGTGCCTACTCTTGATTTGGAAAAAATTGTGTCTGCCAAATGTCTGCTGCTAGGAGCTGGTACATTAGGTTGTAGTGTTGCAAGGACCTTGATGGTAAGTCCTGAGTTAACTTAAAACTAGTCTGCTGTTTCTCATAAATTCTGTATTATTTTCTGGGGGGCTTTTGAACAGCTGCCATGCAGTATAAGAGAAAAGTTGAATTCCTTTGTACTAAAATAGACAAAATTCATATTAGTTGATACTATGAATTGCAGGGAAGAGGTGAGATCTGTAGCCAATAGAAATAAGCTCTGCTAATAGTAGACTAGTAATAGTAAGCGAACCTTAAAGAATAGTAATCTGTTTCAAATTTAGTAAGAGAACCTTAACAGAATAGTAATCTGTTTTAAATGTACATAAAAAAGATTGAACAAGAAATTTGGGAACAAATTAATGAGCAACTTCACAGTGAAGCACCTCTAAATATCAGCACAGTTACTTACTGCTTTTCTATAGGGTTTTGAAGGATTACTGTTAAATAACATATTCATACAGACCAGATTTTCTGTTCTGCTATTTCAGTGCAAGAACAAGGTTGCTGCTTTGAGTAGATTCAAAAGCTTTTGTAGCTTGGTCTTTCTAGAAAAATTGGGCAAAACTCTTCTTGAGTTTTACTCAAAAGTATACTCAAAAGCCCATTGTACTTATTGTCATTTAAATTACTTTCTTGTTTAGGGTTGGGGAGTCAGGAAGATTACGTTTGTCGACAATGCAAAGATCTCTTATTCCAACCCAGTACGACAGCCACTGTATGAGTTTGAAGATTGTCTTAGTGGGGGGAAGGCCAAGGCACTTGCAGCAGCAGACAGACTACAGAAAATCTTCCCAGGAGTGGTAAGATTAGTACTTAAAATGTGTTAACATCTTGTTTGGAAGAGAACCAGTGACTTTAAATGATTACTCCAAGTTCTGGTAATTAAGCGTTATTATGAGTGGAAAAATACCTGTTAGATGTTATTGAGGCAAGGTTGTAACAGTGGAATATAATTAAGGATCATCTGAATAATCTTGTGCCTCGACAATGGTGAAGTAAACTTTTCCCTGGCTGGTATGTCCTGAGGAACTTTCAGTAATGGCAGCTTTTAATACCATGTTCTCCCTTTCTGCTCTTAAATGTGAGTTTAGGCTCATTAGTTGTCTATTATGGGAGCAGAAGGACTTGAAGGCAGTAATAAATGTATGGCTGAGATTTCCTTTTATCTTTTGCACTCAATAATTGCATTCTTGTTGGAGTTTCTGATCTGCATTGGAGGCAAATATCTTAACTTCCAGAAAGGAGAAGTAGTTTGTGGCAGCCTGGAGAAGTGTTGGCCTTTGACCAAAGTACTCCTCTTTTGGGGAGTAATAACTTACTATCAAAATGAAGTAGGTGAAAGGGAACAAGACAAGATGTTGTTTTAGAAGCTTTATGAAACCACTGTCGTGGTTTAAGCTGTAAATCACACAGTTTGCTCATTCACTTCCCCCTCTTTCTTCCCCCCCACTCCGAGAGTTGGGGGGAATGGGGAGAAGAATCGAAATAATGTAACTCCCGTGGGTTGAGATAAGAACAGTCCAGTAACTGAGGTATAACACAAACCACTGCTGCTACCACCAATAATAATGACAAGGGAAAGACAAGGGAAGAGGATACAACTGCTCACCACCCGCTGACTGAGCTGTGAGCTCTTCCAGGTTCCTGACCCCAGTTTTTCCATCCTGGGCAGGATGTGCTGTGGTATGGAATACCTCTTTGGTCAGTTTGGGGTCAGGTGTCCTGTTTTTGCTCCCTCCAGGCTTCCCCTCCTCCCTGATAGAGCATGAGGCTCAGAAAGTCCTTGGTCAAACCAAACAGTCTAAGATGTAACTATAAACATAGGTGTTGTCAGCACTGTTCCCAGGCAGAAAGTTGAAAACACAGCGCTGCACCAGCTACTAAGAAGGGGAAAAATGACTGCTACTGATGAACCCAGGACAAAGACCCATCAATGGCAGCTTTTATCCTCTTTGACTCCAGGGTTGCGCATCACATGAACCTTAGTCATTGTGCATGTTCAAACACAGCTGGTTTTCAGAGCTGAAAAAAGGAGATTAAAAAAGCCCAGCTTTGTAAATATTTGCAGTTCCCTACATTTCAGTCTTTGGAGGAAGAATTGATCTGACCTGCAATTTCTCTATCATGAAGAAAATCTATTATGTTCATTTGACATACATATGATAGAAGTAATTCAGTGGTTTATAGCTTTTGTTTTGGACTTGAGACTTGGAATTGGTAGCTGTGGTTGCTCAGCTGGCAAACTGTATCTTTACTACTCAGTGTAATAAGAATGAGTTACATATACTTACAGTGCAACTCTGTAAGTAAGGGTTACGAACAGTGGAATATAGACTGTTACGTTGTTGATGATGATCAGTGTCATGAACAGCTTCACAGAGTATCATTTCTAAACAATTTCGTGTTTGTTTAGTTTGACCCAAGGATTGCTCTGTGCTTTTGTTCTGTTCTGTTGATCTTATGATTGTCATTACTTATTAAAACTCAATGAATATTTGAGTATCAATGACTTCCATACATAAAAATACTAAATGTTTCACTTTCAGAAGTGTATACAAAGAAATCAGAAGAGGCTCTCTGAAAGTTCCTTTAATTGTATTTACTGCCCTGTAGTGTTTCTGTCACTTAGAAATTATGAACTATAGAAATACTACATCGCAGAACAGTACAGAAAACGTCTGTGTGGCACCTAGAGCACTAATATGATGCTAACTAGGATTTATCACATGATTTCTTGCTTTTTGAGCCTGAGAAAATGAACACGGCACTATTAAGAAAGAGGAGTTTTAATTGAAAGAAATAAAAGCTGTTTGTGAAACCCTGAATGATACAGTTTTGCATGTGTAAAGATCAGAAATTGGTGTCAGGATTTTTCCTTTTAGAAATAACCAAGGCAGCAAAAGACCAGGCCGTCCTCTGGAGTCTTGAGATTGGGATGAAGCTTTAAACAGTAGTTAGATATAACCTGCAGAAGAGTTTCCAGTGACAATGGTTTAGTGAGCTTGTATCAATTAGTGTTAGGGCATTTGGTATACATAGGAAAAAATGGAATGTTCCTGTGCAGTAATAGCATATACATCGTGCAACCCACACTCTGTATAAGGAACTTTTCCTTTACCACATACCTCAAATATTCTGCATCTAACGACTGCTTTCTTAGCAGTGGTATGCATTCTGTTATTTTCTCATGCCATGCATGTGTCACATCTGATCAGCCTTCAGTGGTACTTAAACTTGGTTTCATAGCTTTGTGCACAAATGAGGAGAGAGCTGTTGTGCAGACCCCGTGTATTCTTATGATATACTGTTTCTAAAGTATTTTCAGTGCAACTCATTTCTGCAATAACTCATGGAGAAGAGGTCCCATGTTTGATCATCAGTAAATCTACAGAGAAAGAACATCTTAGCATTAACAACAATTAATGGGGCTTAACAGTATAAACTGTTTCAAGCAGTTAATATCGTGCTGACAGCATGCGAGAAGGGTGAGAGTAAGGCAGCAGGCCAAGCACAGGGACTGACAGTCTCTAATTAGCCTGAGTAAAGTCTTAGTGCTTTGGGACCATTTGGACAGTGAAGCTGCTGTAATTGGTAATTCTTATAACCCATCTGACTTTGCTAGACTTCTCAAACTGCAGCTGCATCTGTGCTGCTGCTCCTTTCCAAACCCCATACTCAGCAGTGGAAATGCCTTTGAATAAAATGATCAGTTGTCTTGCATTTTGAACCTGCTTCTTTCTCTTGTTCTGAAGAAGTAGCCAAAGCTGTCTCTTGCTGTTTGGAAGCCCACAGTCCTTTAAGCCTGTGGGGATCCAAGCAGCAATGCTGGTTCTGAAGGTGTTCCTGAATATTTGGTTTGCATTTCTGTGCAATTCACTGGCAGTCTAATTTCCTTGCTCTGATTTCAGTTCGAGTAGTATTTTGCACACAAAATGCAGTTTGTCCTGGTTGACTTTGCAATATGTGACTGCTCAGTGTGAATTCTCCTTTGCTGCTTTTAATTTTACATCCTTTCTAGTTGGAAGAGCAAACAAAACAAGGAGGAATGCTTTGGCAAGGAGCTTTGATTTATTTCTTTCCACTTCTAAGAATATCATTAGCTGTAGCTTAGAGTTTTACAATAAAAAAGAAGGGAGGACTTGGAAATAGCAGAATTCATGGTTTCACAGCCTTTCATTGCAAGTAGGTAATGCACAAACTAATTTATGGAGCTGCTGTGGAATTTAACTTCATTGCATCACTTGCACAATCATTTCCTGAAGTATTCAGTCAGGGAACACCAGTGTATTCAGCATTTTATCATCCTTTGTTCTATATTACATTGTGGGCACTTTGTGTAGCTATTTCCAGTGGAACAATTTACTGATAGCAGCATCTACTGCCCATGGCACAAACGTGACCGGGTTCGTATATTAAAATCCATTGAGCACAGATACCTTCACAGTGATGTGAGCTATGGTTTAACCAAAAACGCAGAAAGTGAATAGAGATGTGAATAAAAATGAGAGAGATGGCAGCACCGTAAATTGCAGTATCTTGGTGTCTGTTTGCTTTAAACAAAAGCACTGGAGTTTCGAGCACAGCTTTGGTCAGCTCTCAGTCAAGTGGTGAAAAGTGCATCACCTTAATGAGTTTGCGCATGTCAACATACAGTCCCTTTTTTAATAGAAACGTGATTCTACTACTTTATGGAGTGATAAATAAGTATTTTGGTTTGGGTAGTTTAAAATCATTTATCAGTCTGAAGGTTCTGGCTGTAAAAGTGTACCTCAGCTGCTTTTGGTAGTGAGTGATGTCTTTTTCTCATGAGACAGTTATTTGAATGAAATTGAAGCCATTAACTTTACTAGATGTGTCTATTCCTACAGCTACAGACACTGGATAGTTTTGTTCTGAATTCTGCGAAGATTTTAGTGTTTTACATACCTTGTTACTATATTTTCATGCAAAGTGTTCAACTTACTTGTTTACTTATGTGGAACAAAAGTCTCCAACGGTGTCAGTTATACTGATCCGATCAGTCAGCACTTGTATGCAGTACAGGAGCTTGGCAAGTTGTCCATAAATACACTTCTCGAATACAGCATGGGTTAAGTTTTGTGTTTCTGCCAGAGGTTTTTGGAGGGGATGATGACAATGAAGGTAAAACCTTCTTCAGCAATTACCCAGTGCCTGTGCTGGTGACACAGAGCTGTCCCCAGTGGGAAATAGTGGAGCTGCCTTGTTGACAGCATACTAGATCACTGTAGGCTACACATTTTTCCCCTCAGAGGTGGGGGGAAGGAAAGGGGGAAAAAAAGATGCATCCTTTGGCATGGTTAGGGCAGACCTTACCCAGATTTATTTCTCCAAGCTGCTCTATGCATCTGTTTCTCTTTATCATCAGGGATATTTATGATGTTTAGAATGTACACTTTACCCTTCTGGTTATTTGGCTCACCTGGATTTAGGAGTTGTGCATGTAACTGGTCAATTCAAAAGCACATTCCACCAATCCTTTCCTCTCTTCCCATGTAATTTTATGTGTGGTTCACCTAACTTTTATATTTTGGCATTTAAATTCGTAGTTGCTCACTGCACAGTGAGAAGCGGGGAGACTTTGGCAAGGCTTATGCTTCTGTAACATACATGAAGGATCCATTATTCTCTTAAAGCAGATGGCTGACAGATTGTGTTAACGTATTTCCAAATGAGCAAGTTGATTGGTTTGTATGTGCATTGTGTATGTGCTTATTTGGCTCTTCAGCCATTTTCTGCTCAATATGCCTTGACTGAATGCAGAGTTAGAAGAGGCATATGTTTCTGCAACAGGAGCAAGCTCTTTCAGCATCTGCATAGTGCAGGCCTCCAGACATCCAAGCACTGGAGTAAGAAGTCTCATAAGTGATTTTCTCCTAAATCAAATTCATACGTGGTGGGTCAAATTACATGAAGATAATTCCAGACTACTGTTTTTCTCATAAAGAATTTAAAGCAATGAGGAGAATGTGTGATACTTTGCATCTGTCTTACAGTAATTGAATGAATATGCAATATCAGAAATGTTAACAGGCTGTAGTTTATACTGTGTATGAAGTGGCTGCATAGATTAGTCCAGGACAAAGGTGTTAGGTAAGTTTAATAGCCTGATCATAATAATATGTAAGGTGCTTGCTTTCGTAATTGTAGGGGTGTTTGTAAGCTCTGGGGTTAGGGGCAGGCAGCTATCTGCTTGGGATATGCCAGACCTAATAAGCCCTTCTGAGAGCCTGGGCTTGTTAGTTCAGGCACCAAGCCACCCGAACATGGTTAATCTGCTGTCATGGCCCAAGTTAGTGTGTTTGCATTGAGCTGCTCTGTTCTGGATAAATGGAGCTGAGAGTGATATTTCCTCAGAAACTTTAGCGCTGTGCTTTAATGCACAGCACTGGTACAGAGATGTAAAGAATAAATATACCATTCTGCCAAAGGGCAGTTTAGTCTGTACTCCCCAGTTTTGTATGGAACATTACAATAATTATGTTTGGTCACAAGGTTCTATTTTTAATGTGATGTTTTATGTCTGCATCTAGATTTCAGAAGGCTACAACATGAGCATCCCTATGCCAGGTCACCCGGTGAATTTTTCTGAAGTAACAATGGCACAGGCTCGGAAGGATGTGGCTAAACTTGAAGAGCTTATCGATGCTCATGATGTTGTTTTCCTACTAATGGACACTAGAGAGAGTCGATGGCTTCCTGCTGTCATTGCAGCCAGCAAGAGGAAGGTATTGTACCATACCTTGCTAATATCCTTGTCAGTGTGTTTTAACTCATACGTATGAACTGGCTGTGTCTACCTGAAAGAACTTAATGGGACATTTAAATATTTGGCCAATCTTTTGTGATTGTGCAGAATTTTTTATCTTGTTTCCTGTAGCCTCTGTAGATGACTAAACGAGAGTGTTGGAAAAGAGAAAACAGAAACTTTTGTATTACAGAATGATACGGGTTGCAAGAGACCTCAGGAGGAGATCCAGTCCAATTCGCTGTTCAAAATAGGGCCAACATACAGCATGTTGCCCAGGGTCTTGTCTAGTCAGTACCTTTTGAGCATCTCCAACAGTATATATTTCACAGTAAAATTAAGAGAAATAATTTAATAGTAAGAAAATCATTCTTAGGAGGTCTAAAGACATTAATGGTTGACTGATAGGGGATGTAAGTTGTAGAAATTTATCTGAAACTATGATTTCAAGTTAGATCTCAAAAGTGTAAAATGAGAAAGTGAATTCTGAACTTTAAAAGTATGCTAACACTTTCCTGGTTCAAAGTTAACTGTTGGTTTTTCTTCATTACCTTATTGGAAACCATACTGTTGTGCTGAGCCAGTGCATCAAAACTCTGGCCATGACTCTCACCCAGATAGTGTTGAATGCTTCAGCTGTTTCTGTAGCTTAGAAGTTATATATAAGAAAAATAGAGGGAGCTGCAGTACCTCAAATTCAGATTGTGAATTCTTACATTAAAAGAAGTGTGTAAAGCTGTATGGGACATACTCTGTATATGAAATCAGTGAGACTGTATGTATGAATACTTCTGTAGTCAAAATGGTAAAAGATCTTTTGTGGACATTACATAGACCTGGTCATGTGAACCAGATTGAGAAATAAAGCATACGATGACAAAACTTTTCCAGGAGAGTAACAAAAGCATATAGGAGAATCTGGGGCTTTTTTCCCTTGTTCTGCAGCTCTTGCTGAGGGTTAGATATGAATGACAGTCCTGACTTCTGTGTGAATGGTGTTCTTGAAGACAGCGTGGCATCCAGACTTCTGTGAAAAGAATGTTGTGAGTCACACAGGATTCTGGAAGCATCATCTTTCTTCAGATGAATGCAGTGTTGACAATATTCTTACGCTGAAGTATCCAACTAAATTTTCCTGAGCACTTACTTCCCTTGCTACCAGGATCTAGATTTTAGTAAAACTTCTCAAGTAATCCTGATATTTCTCGAGTTGTGCAGTTTCATGTTTGCTCAGTTAAAATAGCACAAAACCAGAAAATCCAAGTATTAAGCTTTTAACATGTTGGCTTAATCACAGTGCACATCCTGTGTTTTGAGACATAAATGTAATGGTGTCCATAGCAATTTATTAAGGTGTGAACTTAGCACGAGAGTAAAAGACAACCTACATGTGACAGCTGGTCTGTTGTTACTAGATCTTTGCATTTCCTGAGTTCTCTGATATTTCAGCTATGGCAACTGTTGTTTCCTAATAGTTGTTGGTTGTGGTTTCTTTTGCTTGTTATTTCCAAAACTGTTGTACCATGGGAAGGGGAGAGAATGGAGATTTGTGATATTTGCAAACTAGTTTCATTTTATACATTCCCAGTATGTTTCCCTTTCTCATGAAGTGTATGTACAGATGCTTAAATAAATTTCCTCTTATGGTCCTTTCCAACCCAAACTGTTCTCTGATTCTACGGTTCTACTTTAGGACAGAGGAAAGAGTAGACTATGAGGATGAAAGTGAATATCCAGAAATTATCTGAAATGCCAAGACTGATGATGAAGCTCACAAGCTTACTTGTCAACGTGGCTAATTCTTGACAGCTTCCCTCAGATTCCCTCTTTTCAAGAATTCCTGGCTATAAGAATGAAAAATGTCAAACTTGCTGGGGTAGAATTTCCATTCAAAGTGTCTGCATATGAAGCAGTATCGTGCCTTCCTTCATGTTCTACTGGTGACCATCACTAACATATAGTTGGTTTTGCATTTTCCTGTATTTAAAGCATTGCCTGAAGGCTTGGTTTAAGTTTAAATCTGTTAGTTTAAGTACTGGTTTGTGATATTATGGTCATAAACTTCAGATTACTCTAAGCACTTGTCACAAACTGCAGAGAAAGGGAAAAATGGCAGTGTAATTGTTCAGTGCAGCTGCTTCTGCTCCTCATGTGACTAAACAGATGCATATGAAGACCATAAGTAATCATTAATCGCTTTCCTCACTGAACAGAGGTTTTCTGGGATAACAGACTTGGATTTCATTACTTTGTCACACAGGAATGTTTAATCAGTTATAGTTCAGATTACAGTGAACTGAAAAGGCTACACATAGAGTTTCAAATAACATGAGAACTTGCTATTGATAGCCACTGTTGTACTTAAATGCCACCTAGAATATCTGAGCACTTAGAGAATCACATAAGTGATAATACAGAATGTGCAGCACCTTGAAAATAAATACTGAGCTGGAAGCAGAAAAGGTTTTTCCGATAATGACATTAATCACTGTATGAAATTTGGCCAAATTTGAATACATGGATGTGAGCAGCTTCAGTAATTTCCCTGAAGCACTGGATGTGAGTTGATCTGAACTCGCTTCTGATGTAAACTGTGCATAAGTTTGTATATCAGTTAGAGGAGGTTGTTGGTTTGTATCACGTTTCCCTGACAGGCACAGAAAAAGGTAGTGGTTTGTGGATTTCTGAAACAGGCTTTTGTTCTGGTTTTGGTTCTTCTGTATGCTTGACAGGTGGAATTTTGCACCTCTAATCCAATCTGTTGTTCATGGCTGGGGTGGTGGCTGGGCAGCTAAGAGGTTGCTCACCCATCTACAGCATGTTGGGGGGGGGGGTAGACATTTACAGTGAATAAAACCTTGAGGCCTTTTTTCCCTTCCCATTTTAGCTCCCTTAAAATCTGTGGTTCTCTCTCTTTTTGTTCACAGTTGGTCATCAATGCAGCATTGGGATTTGACACATTTGTTGTTATGAGACACGGACTAAAGAAGCCAAAACAGTCAGAAGCTGGTGATGCATGTTTCAACAGCACTGCTGGTTCTGCCGATCTTTTGGGGTCATCGCTCTTTTCAAATATCCCTGGCTATAAACTGGGTTGCTACTTCTGCAATGATGTTGTGGCACCAGGGGATGTGAGTAGAATCGTATGCAAATGGTGATTATACATCTCTCTTGTTGTGACTTGATTTTTTTCTTCTCACTTTTAAATGGTGTTTCATGAAAGGCTTTGTTTTATGTTGATGTACACAGGATTAAGAAATAGCTCATTTTTTATTTGAAAGACTGAAGTCACATAACTAAAGGCGTTTTGTGTAGCAGGGTGGCTGGTTACTTTTGAGTTATTTTTTCTTTCCTTTAGAGTTGTCTGTCTTTGTAGTCCACCAGGGATCGGACACTGGACCAGCAGTGTACAGTCAGTCGGCCTGGGTTAGCCATGGTAGCTGGAGCACTTGCAGTGGAATTAATGGTCTCTGTTTTGCAGCATCCAGAAGGGTGAGTCATTTCTGACTGGTGTTCAAAAGGTGTTCTCTGAGAAATAACATCTGTCTAATAAAATCCTTTTGGGAGAAGGAGGAAGTACATATTGAGTAGAACAGTTCTGTAAGGTGTAATGTTGCCTGTAAGTTAATGTAATAGATAGGTCATTGTATCTGCTGTATTAGTGTAATTTAACAGGGTTTGAGGACTGATTCATCAAATCTGAAGATCCTATCTTAGGACTCGGCAGTTTTGTCTCTAAGTTTAAAAGTATCGTAGAATCATAGGATGGATTGGGTTGGAAAGGACCTTAAGATCATCCAGTTCCAACCCCCCTGCTGTGGTGGGCAGGGACACCTCACAATAAACCATGCCACCCAAGGCTCTCACCAACCTGGCCTTGAGCACTGCCTGTGATGGAGCATTCACAACTTCCTTGGGCAACCCATTCCAGTGCCTCACCACCCTCACAGTAAAGAATTTCTTCCTCAT
>JAOEHY010027854.1:0-56428 GCA_025447955.1 Psilopsiagon aurifrons | reverse complement strand
CCACCCTCACAGTAAAGAATTTCTTCCTCATATCCAACCTAAACTTCCCCTGTTTAAGTTTGAACCTGTTACTCCTTGTCCTATCACTACTTCTATAGTTTCCAGGAAAGAGGAGACACCTCAGGTACTCAGGTACTCAGTACACACCCAGCTCCAACTAAGGGTACACAGAACTGACGGAGAAGGGAAGAGGGCCATCTGGATGGGCTGTCACATGGCCTGTGCCACCGTTACTCTGGCAAGATCACAATAAAGCATTGCTTGGCCTTGAGAAGAGCTACAGAAAGATTATGTTGAGTTGCTCTTTACACAGTTCATCACATCTTTGCCTTCTTTGAGGTCATATCAGAGGCTCCAGGACAGCTTCTGGCTTGTAGCTGCATCTTTCATGTCCTTCCCCCCAGCTCAAGATTCAGTGGTGCGATCCCCCTCCAGACTGTGTGCAACCCTGAATTCATCCCAGGCTCGGCACTGCTGCTCTCTCTGCAGGGGCAACACAGGGCAGCGAGGACTGCACAACTTTCAAACACCAGTGCCAAACTGGGAACAGCAGCAGGTCTGACAGTTCTTTGCTCCAGACATCTTTGTTGCATCTCCCATCAGCTCTTGAGTGACCAAGAGTCACCCCCCCTGCCACATCCATACATCTTACCCAGCCTGCTTTCCAAACCAGCTTAAACCAAGATGCATATTTCCAACCTACTTAAGGGAAGCTTCTCCACACATACACACTTGCATGGAAACCTGCACACATCTCACAGTTCTCATGCTGCAATTTAACTCCTGCCATTTCTCTGAATGGACACAGATAATTTTAAAAGGGCATCTCTGAATACTCAAAGTGCCTGCAGGATTTCACACGCCTCCGTTACTGCTGTGCTCTCAGTAGCTCCCATCTCTGAGCAGTGTGTCTGGTTGGCTTCAGCCAGGTTATCCACTCTGGTCTCACGTCTCTTCTTTCTGAAGAGTGAGTCTGGGAGGAGTGTGGCAGCATGTCTAATGAGCACTGCTGTGCTGTGCATGCAGGCTCAGCACTCACAGCCCAGAGGCAGTGTGCCTGGGTGCAAATTAACCTGCTTCCTATACATCTGACACCGGCTAAATCCACACTGCTCAGAGGACTCTGCCAGATCTCAGTGATCAGATTGTCTTTATGGGATGCAGGGAGATATGGAGGGAGGGCTATTGCTACAGTCACAGCTCCTTTCAGACCAAGGCATTTTACCCAGCTGCCTTCCCCCTGTCTGACTCAAAGTCTTGAAGGACAGAGCACAGACCCCTGCATGTCAAAACACCCCAACAGTATGGCAGTTTAGCATGCACTCACTGCTGTAAAGAGAGAAACCACTGCAAGGAAAGGATGGAGACAGTCACCCAACAGGGACACCAGCAGCATCCCTACCTCCATGTTCACCTTTGTGCACAGGTATTGCCTTCAAGCAGTGCTGGGAGCACCACCCATTGCTGAAATCACTTGATATACCACATGCCAAAAATCTGTTTTCTGTTACAGCCTAATTGCATGGAAGACTTTGGGAGTATGCAGTTTCTGTTACAATCTGCCTAGCTCTGCTTTCCAGGAATGTCCAGAAGTGACAGCTGGGGTAACTAAGTTGAAGAAAGGACTGTGGGGTGGAAATGGTTTAATTAACATTCATTTGGCACCTTTTGAATGCTTGACTTTACAAACTTATCTACGTACCCTGAAGGTATTTTACCCATACCCAATGCACACAAACACATGCCTGGTAAAGCTGCTGTTCTGCACTCATCCACTGGTAGGGAAATGGAAAGCATGGTATAGCAACATACACAACACGTCTCCCTTCCACTTCCAAAACACTGGCCATACAGTATCCTGTGGAGAACCTTGTGTAGCCAGACCAATTAAACAAACTGTTCAAAGGTCCCTAGACAAGAGAAATGTGCCTGCTCAGCCCAGTAAGAAAGGTCAACTATGCCTAAAAGCAGCACTGGGTGTGTCAGCCCTGTTTAGGCCACAGGCTTTAATATACACAGGCATATATTCAGACAGGCACTACTGTATGGTGATACTCACACTGCACGTTGAGCTGCACCATGGCTTCCCGGGGTCTGATGTTAAAGCCGTTGTACCTGGCTGTCTGACACTTATAGGTCCCACTCATTTCTCGGCTCACACTCTCCAGGCATAGCTTCCCATCGTATGTCTCCACTGTCATTGTCCCTGAAGGCATGGTAGTTTCTTTATCTACCCGGGACCAGATGATGGGTGGCTTGGGCTTCCCTCGAACCTCACACTGCAGCTCAGCCCTGGAGCCCTCCCGGACGGTGATGGTGGACTGACCCTTAGGGACACTGATCGTTGGTGGCACTAAAAAGGAGACAAGAAGGGCATCATTTTACATTTTACCAGTTTCCAGGGAGCAAGGACCATTCTTGAAATGCTTGTGTTTCAGTCACACCAAAAGCCCTAACTCCAAAGGTTTCCACTTGACACAGTGCAACCTCTGCTCATTTAAGTCATCCTACAGGGTCTGGAGCTGCTAGGTACCAAGGAAAATCCAAGCTTCTCCAAAAATGTATCCCAAAACAAATGGCAAGTGCCAGCTGTATTGGGCCATTCTCCAGCTCCTATCCCTCTGTTTACAAATGCTGCCCAGGAGGGCTAGCTCCAAAAAAATGAAAGGCAAAAGCCTCTTTGATCCATTTCTCAATTTTTGGTTGTTAGTGAATTTCTCAAGTGGGACTGCAGTCTTTTGACCAAGAAATTAAAGTCATATCTGCCAAGGTCTGACCCAGGATTAGTGCTTGTTGATCACATCTCCAGCCTCACTAGACATCCAGGATCCCTGTTTGCTCCTGAACTACAGCAAGGAGCCAGCTATTAAGTGCCTCTGCTTACTCTACGTTTAGATTCAGAGCACACTGGTTATCTCTGGCTCAAGTGAGTGAGAGTGGGTCCCAGCAAAGATCACTTCTGGAATCTCCCCCTGGCTGGGAAGAGCTCACCCAGCAGAAGTGCTGTCCAGCCAGGGCTACAGCTGGAGGCACAGTAACACTCAAGAAACATCCATTTATCAACTGTCGACAAAGCTTTGCTCATAAACTTGATAAAGCTTGAAAGAAAACCAGTGACTCCAGCTAAAAGGTACTGGTGGGGAGAAGTTTGCTGTGCATATGCCCACACCACCAAGAACCCAGGAATGGAATGTTTATACTAAAACCCATGTAATATTGACATTTTATTTGTATTAGGCTTCAGAGTTAACAGTTCAACTGGGGTAAATATGGCTATGATTAATTTCTGAAGGCTCCTTTTTGAGCCCTTGCTGCTGACAGCAGCAACACTTGGACTGACACTTCTGTAACTGAAAATGTCATGTATTTCGTTTCCACTTAAATCAAAGTTTAGAACTACAGAGGCTGTAGCAAGCTGGTCTGACCAATGTTAGCTCAATTCCATTCCAGCAAAGGAGAGTGTGCTACAGTAATTGTACACATTACATTCCACAGCTGCTTTGTAAGCAGATTTAGGATGGCTCCAGCCCGGTTTCCCTATGCAAGAGGGAGGCCACATTTTCAATTCACAGGTCTCCTGTGGGCTGCAGAACCTCATCACACCCTGTCCCCCACAGCACAAAGGGACGAGAGCACTCTCAGTGCCTGACATTGCCAGCAGCCACTCACCTGGAGAGAGGCAATTTTCTCCACGGGCAAAAGCTGTAAATTGCATTTGAAGATGTTTTTAATTAAAGATATCTCCTTGGAGCCACGCAGTGGAGGCAGCCACCTTGGCGAACTCAGGCTTTGTCCAGTGGGGAAACATGGAGCCATTGCTGCCATTCTGCTTTGACCCTGTGGCAGGGGTCAAACCCACTGGGTTTTTGTGTAGGAACCGCATGTTAGATGTGTCTGATCATGGGGATCTCTTGGCTGATGCACAGAGGGCCGCTCTAGCAAGGACGGCGGTTTTCACTCCCTGGGTCACAAAATGGTTCTATTGGACCAGGCTGCTGAAGAGAGGCTTCAACACCTCCCAGCCTGCCCTTCCCCATCAGCAGCATCCATAAGAGCATGTAGTGCTCAGCCTACACCAGATAGGCAACCTGCCACTGCCTTTAAGGCAGCAACCAGCTGATGCTTGGACCAACACCTGCACCAGCAGATACTGTTCAGCCTTTTGGTGGGATCATCCAGGGTCTGCCAATCCTCTGCAGCCTCCTACCCTTGCAGGCTTAAATACAACTGCGCTCTGCCACCTAGTGATCTTGGGCAAAAAAAGACTGGCAGTGCCAGCTTTGACCAGGATTGGGGGGCATCCCAGGGGAACTGGGGGTTCTCCTGGTTTTGTTCCCTGCTGGTACAACAGGCTTGGTGTCTGCTGGCACGGAGAGGGCCCTACCTTTCATGAAGGAAAGCAGCATCCTTTAGCGTTTAGTGGTTCAGTGGCATAGTCAGAGCTTGC
Organism: Psilopsiagon aurifrons; assembly: GCA_025447955.1. Lineage (NCBI taxonomy): Eukaryota > Metazoa > Chordata > Aves > Psittaciformes > Psittacidae > Psilopsiagon > Psilopsiagon aurifrons. Next base: position 51,981 of record JAOEHY010027854.1, on the reverse strand, counting down.
TCTCTCAGACGCTAATGAGCACTAGGCGAAGTCCTGTTGGGGACAGGCTGGCCCAACATTTCTGTGAGACACGGGCATCCTAAAGAATCAAAGTCAGTTGCAGCACTTTCTGCGGGGGTGAGGGGGTTGAAGCAAGCGATGTCCAAAATCAAGACTGGGACCAGCCAGTCCAAAGACCCAGCACAACCAGGAGTGGAGAAGAAACTTCCACTGATGTTTCAGGACAAAATCTGTAGGCAGCTGGCTCCCCTCAGGAGTCCTCACCAGCTTACTGGCCCAATACTGCTTTGTGCTGTACCCTCTAGGTTTTGGGAAGGCAGCAAGGTGACATGGATGTAACAGAGAGCAGAGATGGATTCAGTACTTCCCCAGAAACAAAAAGGCAGCCCTGAGATTCTGTATGTCAATCCCTGAGGCGACTGACCAGCACACTTAAAAATTAGTCCTGTCCTCACCAATCCATGGGGTGAAGTTTTGACCCTGATTTTAAATGGGGAGGGGAAGGGCATTTGTAACACTTGGACTCCTACAGGGAGTGCCCGAGACAGACTGTAATTGCAATCCAGTAAACACTAAAGCCCTTCAGAGAATTTGCTATGACAGATGATACCAATCTCCTGTCCACAGCTCTGAAAAAAGGGACATTCCTCATAAGCAATACCAAAGAGGGGAAAGAGCAGCTCTCTTTCTCTTTACTCCCTTCTAAGCAAAGGGATATTTGAAGTTTGGAGCAATACCATCTACTCTTTCTTCCATTACAATTTGGAGGCTTCTTTGAACAACTACATTGTAAACCTGTCCTGCAGCTTTGATTGAACTTTTCGTACGAAGAAAACATAAAAGAAGTATCTGCTTGGTGCACAACACATCTCCAGGCTCAGCTAAATGCTTGCCTGAGGATGAGAAGCTGGGATTAAAGACACGTCCTTCAAGAAAGCCAGAGGCATTGGGGTGGTGGCAGTTCGCAGTGCCAACCACTCCTCTGAGGTCCCTGGTTGCACAGAGGCTCACCTGTCTCTGAGGAGATGTTCACCTCCACACTGAGGTCAGGAATGGGTGCTCCCTGGAAGGTAGCCACGCACATGTAGGTGCCGTAGTCACTGAATCTCAAGTCAATAATCTCCAAACTGCAGGTCACAGGTGGGAGCTCGGGATCATTCCGGGTGATGAGCAACCGGTCTGAGAACCTGGCTGGTTTCCCATTCTTGTACCAAGAATAGACAACTTTCTCCTGGGGGACAGCATCTACATGGCATGAGAGCTTCAAGTCCTGCCCTAACTGGATGGTCTCACTCTCTTTGATCACATCAGGGGTGATTTGAAATGTGGCATTCTTCATGGCTGTGATGAACACAAGTGCAAAAATGGTTAGGAACAGCAAAATATCTTGCATGCGACAGGACAACAGCTTTTTGCTCCTCAGGAAGGCAACACCTCCACGCAAAATCTGTCTGAAGACCTCTCCCAGTTACATTCCTACAGAATATTCCTCAGGCCTCCCATCTGGCAGTCTAGGACCATTCTCCAGTCCAGGATAGTGCTACAGCCCGGGATGAGGCTGGAAGCAGTGCTAGCACAGCTTCTGGGAGCAGAGAAACTTGCTCAAGCACTTCTCCAGAACACTAATTGCTGCTAAGCTCCACATTCACCCTCAGCTGTGCAAGAACAGCCAGGAAAAATGCAAACCTAGACCCTCTACCCTGAAAACCCCATGCTCTGAGACACAGAGCCACTTACACCGCACCAGCAGATTCACCATCTTCTTTGCTGGGTTCCCCACGTTGTTGATGGCTGTGCAATTGTAGTAGCCTGAGTCCTCCACACGGATCCTCCAGATGGTGAGATTGCCTCCTTGCACAAGACTATTGGGAGGCATTGGACCAGGAGAGTGAGACCAAACCACCTCTGGCTGTGGGTCACCACCCATCAGAGAGCACTGCATAGTGATGTTGTCACCAGGGTTGACCACCAGTGTCTCATTGACAGACAGCTTCAGAGCAGGTGGAGCTGGAAAAGTACAAAGAGGCACACTTCTGAGCTTACAAAAGACCCATCCAATTGCCTGTGTGCAGCTTCATGCTTTCTAGGATTTATTCTTGAAATAGCTCGTTTGAGCAGGGAGAGCCAGAAGGATCCATGCATTCATTGCAAATAGGAGGTGCTTGTGAACCTAAAGAATGATCATTACCATGCCTTTGAGTCAGAGAACTCTGTTGTGGTTAGAAAACAGTGCAGACAGGACCTGACACTGCCCCAGAATGGAGGTGATACCTAAACCACTCCACCACTAGTGCTTAGAACTGGGGCATAAGCTAGTTGCTTATGGTTTAGGACTACGGCTTAGGACTCATCTCAGAGAAAAAGCCTGATGAGCCCCTTTGCACAGCTAGGAGTGACAAGCAGACAAAATTTGGCAGTGGGAAACCCAAGGCTAGAAGGTTTCTGACTCCTGATGGAAACAACTGCAGCAAGGCAGAAGGGCAATGGAAAGCCACTGCGGCTGTGCATTATTTAACCTCCACTGCACTCAGCCCACTCCTCTGCAGGTGCCACCATGACTTCTGCTCTGACTGCATTTAACTCCCCTGACTCTAGGCAGGCCCTGCAGAAGCAGCACTGGTGAAAAGGCTCAATTGGTAGCTCCTACTGGAGTACCTGTCTCTCCTTTGCTGCAACACTACTGTATGAATCACAGTTAGTCTGCTTGTGCCCTGGACAAGAAACAGCACAACGGAATGAGCCCTGAGAAAGAAGAAAAGAAAAGTGACAAAAAAAGGGGGACAGGAGAACAAGAGATTCATTGTCACAAGGCATGGGGAGCTGCAGCCATGGATTGAGCTTCAGCTCTCAGGACCCAATCCAAAGCATGCTGGGAAGCTCACTGGGATCTCAGTGTTTGCTGGACAGTTCTCACAATCCCAAGGGAAGGTCAGGCAGAGCACCAAGTGCATGCTCAGTCACAGCCTGCTCCTTCTGCCTGACCACCAGACCTCAGCCCTAGAGAGAGCTGAAAGAGAAAGGCCTGTCTCAGAGCAGCTTGCTTAAAGCCAACAGATGCTTGCGTTCAAGGTCAGTCGGGATCAAGCCACTCCTCCCGCAAAGTGTTGCTATCACAAGAAGGAGTTTTAGGGAAGGTCTATCATTAAGAAGGACCTTTGCCATCCCATGGTGCGCCTCTCCATCTCTTACACTCAACTAGACATCTTTGAGAGACAAAGCCTTTGCTGGCCCTTGCAGCTCTGAGCAGACACAGGACCAGGACCTGTCTGTACCATAACAGACCTTAACTTCAGCTCTGCATGCACTCTTAACCTCCTTCACCTCCATAAGCGCCAAATACATTTTTCTATAGACTGGGGACTACAGACCAGGTCACAGGGATTGTCTTGCATGCACAACTGAACTGAGACTAGTCTAGAGAATGTCTAGACAACCTCTCCTTTGAATACCCTAGTAACTGGTTTTGGTTTATTTTATTTCTGCATCCTTCTCACTACACCTACCTCCAGGAACTGATCCAAAAAACTTCCCATGAAAAGCCTTTTAAAGCCCTTGTCAGCACCATCACTGGCTCCATCCAGACAGAACTGAGAAAGTAGCAATCCCCAGCACAAAGGCAGGGAGTATGTTTTAAGTAACAGCCATAATAATGCAAAATAAGACATTGTTCCATATTCATGAAGCCTGATTTAACTGCATCATTATTTCTGCCTCTTCTCTCCCTGGACCCTGCGTTAATGAGCTGTGCTGGATTTGTGTTGGATCTGTGAATTACAGCCCATACAAACAAGGCAAGGAGCAATGCTCTCTCTTCAGAACCAGTACCATAATTTAGCAGCACAACCACTGCCATGCTGGGATATTGCTTTGGTGCACTGAATCAAATGTCTTCTCCCCAGCCACAGCACATGCTATTGTGCCAGAGGTGTCCAGCTGTGCCTAAGGAAAAGGTTGGCTCCTCTGCCACCTGCACTTGCCATTTTGAGGCCAGTGTCTTTGAATTTCGGGAGGCTGCAGCCTGCACCCAAAGCCTTTGACAGGTCTCTTTGCTGGAGTCTTGGAAACAGTATGCAAGGGTTAATACATGCTACTTGGCAAAGAAAGGATTTGTACATCTTCTCCAAGCTCCAGGCAGTTTCATGAGATGGTATGAAGACCAGAAATGCAACAGCCCAACTCACAGTGCTCAGGCAGGATGCATTCCTGTCACCGACAGGCTGTCAGCTGTGTGTAGCTGACACCAAATAGCCGTTCCTGCCCTTTGACATTGGGCAGGTTCACAGGGCACAACCAAACTGACAGATGCAGCATCTTGCCTGGGAATCTCCATCCATCCCTGTCAGAGCCAGAGAGAGGCTGAGACCAGCCAATATCCAGAGTTGGGGAGCACAAACCAGAGGTCCTGCAGGTGCTGGTTAAGATTTAGGGCTCTTGCCATGTTTGATGTGCACACATCCGATCAACAGTCATCTTGCCTAGCTCTGGGCAAGGCAACTTGGAAAAGAAGTGACATGCTGGTGCAAGCAGTGCCTCGGGTCAGGTTGTATGTGCATGCAAGTGGGAGGCAGGGAAACTGCAATGCTGCTACCCGCACAGCTCCAAGCAGCAAGCTCCCATGAAGTGTCCCAAAATGGAGCCCTAGCTGGGGCAGCCTTTGGGGGCTTCCATTCTCACTCCTGCCAGCAGACAGAGGTTAACAGGCTGCAGACATTGTTATGCAGGAGATGAATCTCATTTATTTGTAACCTGTGGCAATTCCTTTTGTTCTTGGCTCAGAAAACCTGCTGGCGGAGTATGCTGAGCAGCAAGGGGACCATTAAAAACAAAGAGTCGCTTTCAATTCCCTTTGAAGTCCAATTTGCTGCAGTAAAGCTTCAGGAGAATTAACCAGCTGGGCTGCTTAATTTTGCAGAAACTGAGGAAAGGGAAAACATCAGCCTGACTGTGCTGGAGCAGGTGATGACAGCCCAGGGCTGAGCTGGTCCTGTGGCTCTGCAGACACAACCTGCTGCTCTAGAGCCACACAACATCCACAGGACAGAGCAGAAGCAGATAAAACCACCTTCCCATTCAGGTTGCAGACCAAGAACCCATTCTCTGCTGCTTTTCCCAATCTTCACTGACACAAGAGCTTGGGAAAAGCATATCCCTTGCGGGAAACTATGATCTGCCCAAAGGCCATTGCCAGAGTTGACAAAGCAAGCCAGCTGAGGAACAGCAAACGAACTTGGAAGAGAAGATCCTCTTGGCCTAACATGACCTGACCCTGAAGGTCTGTAGTATTTGGGTCTATAAATATTAAAGAGATTGATTTCCATGCACCTCTGTGCATTTTGGGCCCTCCTCAGTTGCAAAGGTGAAGGCATCCTGAGCAAAGCTGCTCAGAATTCTGGGCACAGCCAAGGCCACAGAGATTGCTAAAGCACAAGTGCAAGAGGGAAAGAAAAGAACCATGCATAAAAGGAGAGAATTAAAGATTTTTCTTTAAATATTTTCTCATCTATGCACAATACTACCTACAGGGCAAGTAAGCCAGATAATATTTCATGTTAAATATGTTACTGAACACAAACCTTGCTCACACCTCAATGCCAGCTTCATTTTCACTGCCAGGTTTTAATACAATTTGCTAGGAACACATTTGCCATGGCCCCTTTGAGCTTGTAGTGTCAGGCTCCACTGTAACTATGTATAAATATGCATATATAACTAAACAACAAGAAAAAAGAACTAGATTTATGTGCTATGTGATCCAAGTTCAAAGATTAGTTAAGAACTTAAAAAACTGGTGTAAGTTCAGCTGTATCGCTGTCTCCTGAGCTGGCTACAATCTGAAAATACGTTATTCCCATACACTAAGGGGCTGGAATGAAAGGAAGGGTAGATTTCCTGTGCTTGGACTGGCAGGGGGGAGTGGACATGAAGAAAAACTTGATTTTCTAACTCTTCAAAGGTAAGAGCACAACAGGGAAGAAGAGCTTCATCATTAGCACAAGATAAGTTTTTAAAGGGAATATTCCAGCATCTGCTACAGTCTTATCCTGAGAAAAATTCAGGCAGTGGTGTGAGCTGCTTGAGACATGTTCAGAGATCTTACTACATAAAGAATATTTTTTTCAATTTTTTAAGCTCATTTTTTTTTCTTCTTTCTACATGAAATAGTGCAACAGTTGTTCAGCACCTTGGGGCCAAGTCAGATGAATAAATATAATTTACAGTATCAACAATATCCTGTCAAGAGTTGGCAACATCAAAAAAGTTCTGTTTCCACTGCACAAAGATGACACAAGGGATACAAACTACTACTATGCGTTACATTGGAGAGGTGAATAATTCAAATAACTACAATGTCTTTTGTTCTGATCATGGAACACCCCAGGGCTGGAACTGATTTCCAAACATTTACTTATTGTTTGCAAATATTCAACACGTGGGGGCTTTGTGGGTGTGCTTTTGTTCTGGTTTGTTTTCAATGGAGAGGTTGCAGTCAGGTCCTTGCAAGTATTTGGCACGCTATGCTTGGTTATCAGTCAGTTACTGCAGGTCAAGCAAGAGGCACCAAAGTAATTCTGTTTGCAACTGGAGGCACACTCAGGCACTGACAATATGAATATCCGTGTAAAATTTATTTATTGGGAAGGCACCGAAGATATTTGCTTTCCACAGACATCAGCACCAATGGAGCCTGTTAGCTGGGAGATGCTGAGAGAGCAGTCTGGCAAACCAGGCCAGAGTCACACATTAATGAATTATTTGTAAGAATTCCTGCAGCATCTGCCCTACTCCGGACTGAATCAAATCTATTTTTAAAGTCACTTAGAATTATAAATAAATAAACCAGAGTCTGGATTAAAAACTACATAGTGGCTCAACACCTACCTGCAGTCTACTTTAGTGATCCCATGGCAGGCCTGGCCAAGCCACTGGGTGTACTCATAGCCACAAGAAATTGGAGCATCCCTGGCCAGAAGACTTCTACATGAAGGATTTTTAATCCTAGCAGCCATGCATATGAATGTGAGGAGCTGCAGGCCCCAGACAGGGTGATGTGTTACCCTCCTAAAGGGTCAACGGCTGTTGAGCAGGCAGGGGGCTGGAGGGATGCAGGGACCTCTGCGTCCCCTCTTACCTGTGGTGTTTGTGAGCTGGAAAGTGATGGATTTGTCAGGGATGCTGCAGACATTGCGGACGGACACCTGGCATGTGTAGCTGGCATAATCCTGGGGCCGCAGGTTCTTCAGCTTCAGGACTTTGGTTTCACCCTGGGAGTTAGGGAAAAAAGTGGAGGGAAAAAGACACAGGTGTGCAAAGCACAGCTCATCACTGCAAGTCCATAACTTGTTCCAAAGTTTACAGATTACCAGCAGCACCCATCAAAACCTCAGGGAACAGTGCAGACTCCAAGCTCCTCTAGCTATACAGAAAGGAGACACCAAATATTTGTGGTGGTAACTCCACCCCCAGGATTTCTAAAAACTGCCAGCAACCAACTGACATTTAACCTGAAAGCACTGCTGAGCAGGTCTAGGCATAACTTCTTATCAAATGCAGTCAGAACTCTTTCAGAATCTGAAAAACCTGAAACATCCTTGACCAGACCTTGAGATCTCACACCAAGATGTGGATAGGAACCCAAGGGATGTTACTGGGTTCTCAACATTGCAAACCCAAAGTAAATCAGAGTGTATTCAGGCATTAATGCCGGCCTAAATATGACAAGTTTAACAGTTATGCTGTGAAAAATTGCATTACAAGGGGAAAAAGATAAATCAGAGAACTACTCAAAGAACTCCCCAAAACTTTCTAATCTCTCTTCTCCAGATTCTAATCCTATTTATGCTGGTGTAAATTCAGAGTAACTACACAGATTATGTCAGCCATTTCTTATACTAAGATAACAAGCAAACAAACAAAAACACTGCCTAGTGACTAGTACTGCTACATTAGTTACTAGCTTGTTACAGAAACAGAATTATTAAGTTGTTAAATTAACAGCAGATGTGTTCTGTAGATTTATATTTATGCAATGTGGAAAGCTCTAAGAAGCATCCTGTGGTTTGCATACCCTGCAACTCATATGTCTTCCCATGACAGCTTGTTGCTGTTGTTCTCCTTGTGTTTGTCTGAATCTCTTCTGAAGAAATCATTCCATAATTGCCTGCAAATGTGCGAAGGTGTCAGCATGACAAACCCTCTTGAGGACAACCTCAAGGGACTGGACAATGAGCTCAGGCATGCTAATATGTAGAGAACAATTATGTGAGATAAATGAAAGAGATAAATACCTAGGAGACCAATAACCCTATGAAAGTCCCCTCCCCTGAGATTTGTTGCTATGCCACACAAATGATGGCATTTACAATGTGTATATCAACTACTCACTCACAGGGCCCTGTTTATTGACTTGTAATTGTTGGGTAAATGTGCATAAATCTTTAGTGTAGGTGAGTTTTAGAAAGATTAAACAGTAAAGTCTTCACCTCCTTTTGAATGTAAAAGCCTACCCAAACCTGACACTGATACCAATTCAACTCTAACACAATATTACAACCCCCTGCAAAGTGTGATTTGTTAAATGTAGTGCATTTGAGCTCCAGCAACATTTTCCCTTCCCAATAGTGTCACAGAGGTGTGTTTCTGTTAACTTCAATTCTAATCAACCAAAACTTACAGATTTATGCTGGTACTAAGGAGAGGACCATAGGGCATGCCTGTGTGAGCATAGCAGTTCTAACACTCTCTCTCAGAGCTGGGAATGACCCATCATGTTGGGATGGGTCCTGACAGGAGCTGCAGGATGCTGGGTCATTTACACATTTAATGTTGTAACATGATGAATTCCTGCCAGATGCCTTATTTAGCTGAATAAAATGCCTCAAGTCCTAAGGCATCCTCTCACTAAGCAATGTCTCCTGTTAATTACACTGAGCTAGTGAAAGCTGGAAGAGCCCACTGTGGCTTCCTCTAAGGCCAGGCATGTCCTAGTTGGATGCTGTGTAGCCCTGGACTAGACAAAACTCTCTTTGGGGTCAAACAGCAGCACTGACCTACAGTATTTTAGCGGCAGATCTGCCACTAACCTGCATCTCTCTCCTCTCTCCTCATTGCTCTGAGTGTTTCCATTTGGCTGCCCATTTATTTGCTGTTATCTGTGGCCATAAGGAAAAGCTCTTCATCTGCTTCATGGATCCCATGGCAATGCCTGCCATTCACTCACACTGCTGAATAAGAAGCCCTTCCCCCATTGTATGGAGCTCATGCACTCAATTAATTAAAGAAAATAGTAATGGGAGATAGAGGAGACCTGATCATGGGATTGTTTGCTTGGATTTTAGTCTCTGCCGTCCAACAGCTACGTCACCTCATTAGGGGAGCTGTAGCCTGCACTCTCCCTGAATCTGAAAGGGGAAAGTACTTCAAGGCTGTCACACGCCCTTCTGCTGCTCTACTCCTCTTGTACCCTGGCCACTCACAGACAGAAGTAGGCTCTACCAGCTCTTTTGGAGACAGTGCTCCTTGCAGTGGCCCCCACCCTCTGCCCAACATCGCAATCCATACAGGGAAGGAAACACCCTCTACTGCAGTGCACTGCAGTCACCAAGACACTCAGCACAAGCTGGTGGAAGTTGGCTTTTTTCACCTGTGTGTAGAGGGGCTCGTAGATGTCCACACCATTGTCCTGACTGTGGGAAAGCGTCTCAGCTCCCCGTTTCCAGATGAAACGAGCTGGTGGGTTGGAGTTGACAGTGCAGCGGAGGAAGACAGTCTTCTCCTGGTAGAAGCTGCCACGGACATCACTGATGGTCTGGTGAATGGTGAGAACAGGTTCATCTAGATCTGAAAGGAAGGTAAGGAGGGCCGCAGCAGTTGTTAGTGAAGCTCAGTCTGCACGAACAGCCTGCAGAGCAAATGATGCTGTAGGCACCACAGAGGGCAGGGGAAGCTCCCACACATTTGGCTAATGACAACTGCTGAATTAAGAGCTTATCTGAGGGCAGGTAACACAAATAATATCTAAAGGGAACACATAGGAGAAGCCAGAATTCCCCCTCTCACCACACAAGCTCCAGAGAATAGAAAGCACCTTCTGATACGCAGATCCCCATGTAGTCCTTAAGCAAATCACCTACCTGCCACATGCTTCTCAGAGCAGTGGGCTGCCTCACCTTCCCCAATGGCACCCCACACTCCAAATCACGGCTCTCTACTTCAGTGAGAGGTCAGAAGGTTCCCAGGAAACTGCTCCATAGTAATTTCTTCTGCTCCCACTTTCCACTTCCCAAATTCCCCCTGAAATCATGAAGCTAAGCCCATGGCTGTGAGATCCCCACACAAATGACGTGACAAACCTTCAGTTCAAGGGGTGAAAGTAAAAATCAGGACAAGATCAAGGAGCTGAGGTGGAAAGTTATCTCCTAGTCAGGAGCAAGTCTCGTGGGGAGCCATGGGTACATGAGATATAAATCACTGTGATAGGTACGCACAATTTCTCTCTCTTCCTATTAAAAATATCCTCTGTGCATTTTCTTCTTTTCAGGATCTGTACTGACTCTTTCTCTGCAGCAGCTTCCATTCACTGCATCCCTATCTATCACCCACCCCTATACTGATCAGATTCTTTTCCTTTCTCCGTTTACAGAAAATGCTCCTTCCAATTCCTTCAACATATTTGCACTGGACATATAGCCATCACAAATCAATGGCTATCAGTCCCTTAACTTGCAAGGACACAAACAATAGCCCTGTAGGGAGCATACTTCCTCAATCCACTCAGAACACACTGCTCCCCAAGGTTGCCCTCCTGCTAAAAACAGATCATTCTCTTGGGTTTTGCACCAGACATCAGCGTTTGAAGATCAAGGAAGAATAGGGAAAACTTCAGATTTTTCTCCTCCCAGAGACCGGGATTAAGGGCAAAGATCCCATTTAACAAGATGGGACCAACTGGTCCCCTAAACTAAAATCTGTCCCTGTGCTCATAAACATGTCTTAAAAGCCATCCATTGAGCTCAGCTGAAACAATTCTACGCTTTCAGGAGCCTTATGTCCCCATCTTCAACTGCAAAGAAACTGAGGCACATGCACCCAGTATCCTCTACTACTGCCACTGCTGTCTTCTGCACATGTTAGCAGAGAGGAAGAGGACATGTGCTCATCACCTGCTGCTCTACTATGCCATCTAATTTTCTCTATATTTTATTTCAGAGATTTGTAAGTTTGGAGATCTGACTCCCAGAAAGGAAGGGGGAAGCAGGGCTAAGTTTCTTCTAATTTGTCATCCAAATGGCATATGTTGTCTACTGAATCACAGGCATCAACTTGTGGATTTGCATATTTTAATGAGTTCTGTGCTTCTTAGACAGCAATTGTAATGGGACCTGCTTGACCACATCATAGCTCTGAGATACGAGTAGAGCCATTAGCAGAATAAGGACAAGGCACCAAAAAAACCCCAAAGCCCCAAAACAAATCAGAACCCAAGGCTGAAGAAAAACATACACAGATAGAAAAATAAAACCACTCAAAGCTCCTCTCCATGCAGTGCTCTTTTCATGTGCCTAGGGTGACTGAATTTTATACCAAATTCTTTTGGACCAGGACCATGAGCACAGCCTCTCCTCTTTCCACCTTTGTCCTTAACCCTCTTTTATTTGCTCACACTTCACAAGAGTAACTCAGTAGCTACGATCCTTCTGAGGCTCCATTTCTCATCAGGATGCATGGCAAAACACTTCCCTTACTGATCAAAGAAGATACTCACCATTCAGGTCTCTCGGCTCCAAGCTACTCCCCACACAGAAAACACCATCTTCCTTTTGGTTGCTAAACATTTCTTCCCTTGAATCTTTCAGGCTTTTTCATAGCAGTCAACTCCATGTCTAGCCCTCCTGAGAAAAGCTAAAATAAGATCTACAACGATATGTATGTCCTTAACATACAAGTAACGGCGCTGATGTCAGTGAGCTGCACAAATGATAAATTTGGCCCATGGCTGCTCATGGAGATGGTCATGTGGGATGTTTCATGTGCAATATAAGCTTGTAAACATCCATTCTTTCTTTTTCTTTACTTTCTCTCTCTCCCCCATGGAAATAATCCGAACAGCAGCTGCCTCTCTGCCAGTATCAAAACAGTGCTTTAAAGCCTCATTTGATGCCCACTTGGGGCAAAAGAATAACTTGTTACACAGGTTAGTGTTTCCAGTTTAATACCCTCTTGGCACCAATGGTGCTCTCTGTATAACCTTGCTTGTCTAATACTAAAAGTATGAGTGAGGACTAGCACTAGCTGTCAAGGGCACTAAGGTTCACATAGGGGTGATTACTTACCTCTAACTACAAATTGGGATGTAGGGAAAGAAGGGGTTTGTTTTCAAATTCTGGTTCATTCAGCTGAAGGTTGCCTGGGTAAGCATTCAACAAAAAGTGTGGCTTTTCCTATGTGTTCCCTTGTACATACCGCAAATGCTAGCAGAAAGTAGTCTCTCCTCCACAAAACCCAGAGTAAGCAGAACAGAGTTGCGTTACCAAGTCCATCTGCAGAGTAGATGTTAGTATGAGAAAGCCCTTGGCTATCCCATTGGCCCCATAGTTCTACAGGTCAGAGCTGCATGAGGGACCATGGGAGGCTACATTACCCTAGCTCCAGCCTGCACCCCAGAAGTAAAGGGAGTGCCCTCAGGGCATAAAAAGATTCATGCCACAGCCCTGCTCCTAGAGACACAGGCCCTGCCAAGGTGCCATAGTGAGGCTGGAGAAAGACAAGTCCCCTTTGCAATGGACAGTTACCATACGCTTCCACCACACATAGGAGAAGAAATAGGCAGAGACTCCAGAAGGTGGGTGTCAGAACTCCAAAGCTATGCAATAACAATGAAGAAATGCTCATCCTATCCACAGAGGCTGCTGCTGAAGCAATTAATTTTCCCAGTCTGCAGGATAGTGCTCACACTATGCTATTCCAATACAGGGCAGGGCAAGGAAAGAACTGAGAGGGGAGCTGCTCCAAGCAACAGAATACAGCTGCAGATCATGAACCTGCCCAAGCCTAAAAGATGTTCAAGTCTAGCTAGAAGGAATGTGGGAATGAGTGGTGATGGGTTCAGGGAGAGTTCCAGCTGCTTTATCACACTTCACGTCTTTTTAGCATCAACCTCTTGCTGGCTAGGCCTTCTTAGAAGAGAAGAGTGAGGAGAGAGATTTGGTGTTACTTGGGTTGGAGAAAACTGGAATAGTTGATAGTCAAGGACAATAAACTCATTGGTAATTATCCCCAAGAGAGTAAATCTCTTTTAAAGTTGCCTAGACCTTAAATCTTGGATTCCTCCCATATTAGGATTACGGATAAGGTTAATTTTCCTTCCTTTTGGCCACAACAGCCCAAAAATAAGCCAGCATGAGAAACTTTAAAAATTGGGTCCCAAGGTGCAGAATTACTAACAGCATCTCCAGGACAAAAGTGGAATGGCCACTGCAACTAGCCCAAGAAATGCTGAGTCACTGAAGCAAAGGGGTCCTCACAGATTCCTTCACGTTCATCCCTTCACAGCTCAGCCTCCTCAGGTGGGTCCAAGAGTCTCTTACTCTGCTTCTACCGTGCTACAGAAGTAGCAATTCTGGGAGCAGGGCACTGGTATCAGGAATGTCCCAAGTATCTGAGGCATTACCAATTTCCAGAAGCACTGTTTTGCTTCAAGCACTGCCAGCTTAAAAACAATGACAAAGAAAGCAGAAAGCGCCTACGATGCTACATACCAGGCAAGCTCCAGGGACCACTGGCTGTCACTGACATCATGGCTCCTAGGTAGGAATGACTCACATGGACAGGAAGAGCTATCTGTTTTGTGGTAGGATCTAATCTTCTAGGGAACATGGACCTGGGGGGCACTGCACCATTCCCTTTGCTCCTGAACCAGGTGCATGTAGTCCTAGGGCAATGCAGCTCCTTGCTGGCCCCGCAGCAAGGCAGAGACATGCAGTAGAACTGTGGGAAGGTCTGGGTTGCCGCTAAACGACTTACACTGCACATCTACTCGGATGGACTTGATGGCAGGGACCCCAACCCCATTTTCTGCTTTACAGTAATAGCGGCCCCCCTGTAGCCTTTGGATCTTCTCAATCCGAAGGGTCTCGTTAAGCACTGACGTCTCTTGGAATTTGTCCGATGCGCTGCCGGCAGTTTTGGTCCATCTCACCTGCACGAGAAGAATGAGAGGAATGCAAACAGTGACACAAACTAGAGATCCCAAGTGACAGCAGCACTTCCTTTGCTCCTCCTCCCTTCCTCCCTAGCCATTCTCAAAAATAGGCCCTACAGCACCACAGACCTTACCAAAGTTCAGCTACTGATCTCAGTATGACTTGGTAGACCAGCTGCTGATTCTCATCCATCACTAATCCCCACATCTGAGAGTGCAGGATAACCCCTCAGTTCACTCACATATTTACCACTTCTGCCCTAGTGTTGTAAACCCAGCAGCTTGTTTAATTTTACACCACTATCTGCACAACACAGGAGTCTGAGCTTTAAGCCTTGGGACCCCATGCGGCTGGTAGGCCACAAAGCTACAGCAAACATGAGCTCGCAGCTACAGAGCTTTTATTACAGTCAACATTCAACTTTCTCGGGACAGCAAGGCTATTTCTGCTTTTCGCTCTTCCAAGAAAGAGTGAGAAAATGCAGCTGCTATCTGGCTCTAGCCCCTTTCCCTTAGGGAACCCCTGTGTGTGTTATTTTTATAAGCCATCCTTTTGAAGTGCACAAGCTCTTACCTTGATTTTAAAGATATAGAAAAAGAAAATTTCCCTTCAGATTCCAAGCTATCTTGCATTTTTTGTCCTTACGTTACATGTCTTAAGATCCTGGCTTACGAGGGTAACTGATCTGCATGATAATTCATGGTGAATGGTGGTAAGAGGACAGAATTCCTAAAGACTGAATGGTTATTCTTATGTCTGCAATGAGGTACAGCCCTAACAGTGGCAGCATAAGCTTCTCCCTTGTTTTCTGCAGTCCAGACAATGAAAGAGAGAAGACAAAGAAAGAGAGAGAGATAGCTTTTCTCAGACCATGGGTTTCCTGTATCTGCAACCTCCTTTCTAAAGGCTGGTGACTGGTGTTCTCCCACACTGGTGCCTATCCAGACTCTGAGAGATCTGGGAAGATTGCAAATAAAAAGGAGACTTTCATTCAACACTGACCACAGATAAAATTGACCACACACCTTGACCACTCTGCCAGACTTTGCTTGAAACTCACTGCCACCACCTGATTTATGCTGATGCTTTAAAAAGAGCAGGCGTGTGCACATCCCATCCTCAGAGCACTAGGTTGAGCAGATTTTTGGAGCCAATTATTATGTTCTTATTTAGCATTTGTAGACTTATTATGAAATTGTCTAAGGGCCCCAAGACTCTCAGAGTCTCCTGTTTGCAAGGACACTTCAGACAGCTCTTTAATCTTTTCATTTTTAATCTCCTTTAAGTATTTTGGCCACATTTTCATGTTTTAATGACTGGCTGATAGAAGGAAAAATAAAAGATTAAACAAAAGTTAAGATACAAGCTTAGCTGGTATCTGTGAGGAGAGAGGGCTCACATAGGACACATCCATGTTTTATGTGTGTGGGGCATGCCGCCCTGGTCATGCCTCATGGGTCTTGTGTCCCCTGCACATGTCCAGGGAAAGGCAAGCCACAATGTTGCCCACTAGTGCGCTGCCTGCATCAGGCTCTGCTCCAGCAACCCCTCTGGCTACTCAGGCCCCTGCAACCTGCCACCACCTTCCCACACATTTAACATCCTTAGGCAAAGCTAACCCATCATTTTAGTTTCTGACATATGCAGTTATCATCTACTCATCACTATCACAAGTCTAGGCTGGTCATTTTTGTTGTCTTGGCTCAGATTATTTCCTTTTTACTGTTTCCAAGATATGCTTTGATGGAAAAACCATTTCAAATTCTGCTGGCTGAGCCTCTCTCCCTCTCTTTTGTCATTGCCTCTTAGTCAAGCGACTACTAAAAAGTAAGTCCACAGTGGCATTGACTGGTGCATGAAGATACATGACTTCTTGGCACAGATATCTGTGGCAGGATTTGGGAAGGAGGAACAAGAAGGCATACATACAATACCTGGCTCCCTTGAGTGTATTCTGTCACATACAGCCTCGTAGTACCCACTAGCCGCAATTCCTACCACACTGTCCCGGAGCAGGCGGACCCATGCCCCTGGTTCAGTATCTCTATAGATATGTCCACACTATTGCTGAACCTACCTGCTCGAGCATCTGAAGGGTGGAGAGGCACCTCAATGGGGCTTGAGGCTATGCACACCTCTAGGGACCCTGGGGAAGAACTGCAGCAGTTACCCAAGTTCAGGACTGCACTGAGCTGTTGATTTTGACCACAGCATGGACAGATGCAACACTGCAAGTCTGAATCTGCCTCTGGTCAGTGGCCATAAAGCAATGACCAGCAGGGTCTGCATGGGGCTCAGTAAGAACAACTTCCTGAACTCCCCCAAGCAGGTTCCCCTTGGCTGTACATCCAGAGAAGCTAAAAGACTGCAGGATCATAAAGGAACAGCTCCTGTGATTAACACATGTGGGAAGCCTCCTCTAACCTGTTCACGCTGCTCCTGCTTTGCAGTAAGAGGGTTAAAGATTCGAGGGTGGTTTGTATAATGGATTCGGTCTGAGCTTTCAGTTTTCTGGGGGTCTTCACATACTGATGATGACTAGAAACTCTGTGTATGCTCCTGAGGAGCTCTGCGGACTGTTTTCCACAAAAGCAAGACTAGATGCTTAATAGCTTAACAGGCTAATGCTTGCATGACAAGGCATACCTACTTGACTCCAACATGTAGGAGAAAGCTGGGCACCCTGCTGCCCACAATCCTTCTCCATGTGGAGACTACAGAGAGTTGCCACGGGGAGAGGGTGCCAGGCAAGACTGACAGCTTACCTGTGGCCGGGGATGTCCTGTGACCAGACACTGCAGGACCAGTGTGTCCCCCTCCCGAATTGTGTAAACACGTTCACTAATGTTGTCTTCCTTTACCACACACGCCTGCCCAGCATGGATGATTTGGGCCTGAGCAGGAGCTGCAGAGAGGAAAGAAGAGGTAAAGAGGGAAATGAGCAGCACGCCAGCCCCTCTGCCCACTGCCCAGGGTAGCTGCTCCAACGGCAGGGCGGAAGAGCAACCTCTTGAGACACAGAGGGGAACAGCCAGACAGTCCTGGGTATGAGACAGAAAGGTCTCAGGAGATAGAAACAGCGATTTTCCCCATCTCCTGGGCAGCTGGTATCAACTGCTACTTTAAAACCTTTGGTCCTGTTGGGATGAGCAGCTTTAGGCTCTGAAAAGCAGAACATGGAGCTTTTGGGGGGTACCCTCCTACACAGGCTGAGAACCAAGAATTCCCTGCTCCCATCTCTTCCAGAGAGGAGCATGTGTGAGCGGATAAAGCAGGGAACTGGTCAAATCACAACTGCTCTACAACTGTCAAAACCAGACCAGATTACTATGATTTACTTTGCAGGGGGCTGGGATAACTATCCAGCAGAGTGAGAGAGGGTCTTGAAGCTCTGTAGAGCTTTTAGCAATATCCCTAGCATGGGCATAGCACAAGCTGTAGGAAAAACAAGTCTTTCCCAAATTACACTGAAATCTAAGCCCTGAGTCAGAGGAAACAGTCTCTGTGGGATCACGGGACCCATAAACTAGGGATTTCACCAGCTAGGGCTTCAGGTGGAGACCAGTTAGTGCCAGTCTGGCCAGGAAAAAGGAGTAAAGTGGAAAATACCCAGAAAGAAAATTCTGCTCCAGAATCCTGCGCAAACAGCCCTTGGCTCCAAACACGTTTGTGCAATCAGTGAAGCAGCTGACATGCATTGAAGGTGACTGCACAGCCCAACATGACACCTGTACTTGTTCGAAGGGAAAACTCCAGTCGCACTTCAAGGAACAGAGAAACTCACAAACATGTCTAGGAACTGGCTCCTCAGTGAGGGTCCCCTGGGATCCTTCCCTGGCTTACTACTGTGCTTCCAGGTGACTCTGGAGTTGCAGCTTTAGCTCCCATCAGTGAAATACACCACAAACAAACAAACAAACCACTGAGGACATGATCAAAGGGTTTAAAGCAATCAGCCTTCTGAAAGAAATACAGATTTTGCACAACCTGTTAGAGCTGAACTGAACACCCACTTTTTCCTCAAGATTAGCTGAGCTTCAAAGACTACTTTTGTTTGCTTGTTTGTTTTACTTCTTTTTTAGCAGGACCAAAATGCTCTAAACACAATCACCTGGCCAAGAAAAGTGCTTGGATTTATCAGATTTATGCTGGTTTAGCTAGCATAAATCAACCAGCACCACAGACCTAGGGCAGTCTGGGCTCGGGCAGTGGGAAAGTTCTGCCTTTGAAGTCAGCCTTCATGAACTGGTTTCAGCACAATGCACTCACAAAGCAGCAGTGACACAGGAGTGGACACAGGGCTGGTGAGCAGCAAGCCCCTGCTCTTGCTGCTGGGGCTGCACAGCCTGCCATGGACACGCAGCGCTCAGGGAGCAGCATGGCACATGCAGTGAGCTACTCCCTCTTTTTGTATCTCTTCTGTCTTTCCAGAGTGGTGTCACTTTGCTAAGATCACTATTACTGTCCAAAGTGTTGACTAGAAGAAGCAACATGTGGATTTGGATAATATGATGGCACAAACACAGACAAATTCCACAGCTTCTCTCATCTTCCCCTTTTGCAGGGCTCCTGGGAATATGCCTGCTATTGCTTGAGCATCATGGAATGTTGAAAGCGACTGTCAAAGCTTCACTGAATACAACTGAGTTGACAAATGACCTTCCCTTGCCTAGACTGCAGAAGGAGAAAGCAGAAACCTATGTATGTGCTTGTACACATCTATGTGTTTATGCACATACATGTATGGATAGGCATGCAGGTATGTAAATACATTAAGTAAAATAGTGACTTATTAGGAAAAGACATCATGAATGCTTGCCAAGTGAACAGTGGCAGAAGAGTAATTCAAAGGTGTATATAACCTTTGCCAACATACCTTAATCCAAATGACAGTCTCTTGTGCTGTTTTAGCCCTTGGCTCAGTCCTCTGCAGACCAGGCATCACACCTTTTAACCCCACGTGCACTGCAGAGCATCATTCCTGGTGCCAAGACCCCAGCTGTGATGCTGAAGAATACCTGCTCTATGATTAAAAGAGAAAACCTGTCCCTTCCCACCCTGTACAATATATCCCCCCATCCTCAACCTGTGTTGCCTGCTTTTCAATGTGATCTTGGCACACTGCAGCAGCAAAGCTCTCCTAACCTCTCCTCATAATCTGAGCTGTGTTTGCCGGATGGTGGCTCTATTCTCCCTTTTCAAACATGACCTTGCTGCAAAAACTAATTTCCAGCCACCCCACGGAGCATCAGAATATTTATCTGCAGCTGTAGCTCCCAGTTAAATGTTTCCTTCAGATGCTCTGTTGTATCCCACACAGTAAGTCTTTCAACTTACATTCTTTTCCCTTCAGCCATCTCACTTCCACAGCTTCACCAGTCTTGTGCAACCCTTTCCTGTCACCTGGGGAATTTCCACAGCAAATTCATTAGGCAGAATGGTACAGTATTAGAGAGGTTTTGTGCAACTCTTCTGGTGCCCACATACCTTGTGGTAATTTGCTGAGTTTGATAGAAATGTTATATAAACTATTTCTTATTCGGCAATACAGAGCTCATACCTGGCAAAACAATAACCCTAGGGATAAGCCCTGCATCATAATTTTGCCCTCTTCGCCCAAATTCCCCTTTCTATCTACTGAGCTGCAATGAAGCTTATTAGCAAGAGTGTGCACACCCAGCTTTGTTCATAGGTGTCTTAACTTGCTTGCATTACCACTACTGATACCTTTCAGATACATTCACTGGAAAAGGACACCACTTTAAGTGAACCTCCACTGCTTGAGCTGTAACATCTGTCTTGCAATCACAGCACAGGTCCCAGTAGAATAACAACCATTTTTCCGTGTCTCAAACCCCATATGAACCCAGATCCCTCAAAAGGGAGCCTGGAGTTATCTTGGAAAGAAAAGCAGTCCTACAACTGGCACAGGAGTCTGAGAAACTCTGCCTCTGGTTACAATCTGACATTAGTAAAATAGTGGGGGCTGAGTAGTGAATGAACCAACCCAGATCTTACGGAATTGCATTAAATCACAAGATGACATTTGGGAAGGTCTCTGGTCCAAGCTCAGCCTGCCACAGCACGCAATGGCTGGAAAAGTCACCTCATGCTGCATTACAGATGGGCAGAGAGACTGTGAGGATTAATTGCACTTTTAATGTGCTTGAACAGAAAGAATACATTATTGTTTGACATCATCCCAGGTCTCCTGGAAGATTTCAGTGCACAGACGGTTTGCACACTGCCAGCACAACAGGATGGCAGGACCATGCCTGTCAGAGTAAACACTTTCACAGAAGATCCTTAGGAGGGCAAAGAAAGGCTAGAGCATGAGGTCAGGTGCTAGAAATAAGGCAGTAATCTCAGCCAGTCTCTGCAGTGCTCCACAAGAACAATCCTTGCACAGATACAACATGCCCTGGTAAGTCCTCTTGAGTGGAATCCCCCTCCTCAGGCTGGAGAGGAAGACCTCCAATGACCAATATGGGGGAAGGATCGACTGTTCCCCACCCTTTTTTCCCAGGTAAGAGATTGATTTAGGGAGGTCTTCTAATACTAAGTCCTCCAGAGAAACTAGACCAGCCAAATATTGAGCGCCACATGCTTTACAACGAGGAGGGGAAAAAAAAACATCAGGCAGCATTAGAAGAAAGGGCTGGCTTGCAATGTATTTGGCCTCTGCACTGAGATTTCCTACAATGCCTTCACTTGACATATTAATACATTAAAACAAAAAGAAATTGGAGTGGATAAAATAACTTTATTCCCAGTGCAGTGTACTGTACAATGTTATTATTACCATAATCCAAAAAGTTTATGAGACTCTTGGTGCTTAGAGGTTGCTAATATCATTAAAATTCGGGAAAGGAGAGAGAAATGGTCTTTTGGAGAGGTCTGAGTAATCTGCATTTGGTTCACAGGTCTAGTCATTCATCTTTCTGAGCCTGAGATCCCACTGCTACAATGGCAATGAGGAATGCTCCTTCACAGAGGGGGTGGTGAGTGACAATTACTGCATTGACACTCCCTCAGTCACATTCAGCAACCGCAAGGGCAGGCTGCTACTCCTTTTGCAGCACAGCATCAACTGCACTTTACTACTGCCTTCTCAGCAGGCTAACACTAGCCATCACTGTTAGGCTCAGCATCATCTCTGTCACCTTCACATGATCTGCAGACAGTCTCAAGGATGGAGAACACCTCTAAAGCTGCTGGCCCAATACCTGCAGCTACACAGCTACACAACAACAGGGACAGTGAACCTACCCATCTCCATTACCACCTTCCTGCAGGGTGCGAAGAGAGGGAAGCTGCATCTGGAGCTTTTCCTCTTCCTCAGCCTTCATCTACCAGCCTTATTTGCAAGGCAAGTGATCCTCCGCCAAACACCTGGCATAATTATGATTCATCCTCTTCTGCACATAAGCTAGGCAATCCTTCCCCATTCCTGTTCCTATGCTCCCTGGATTCATTCTGCTGGCTTACATAGGAGCAAGAGCAGGGGGGGCATTTGCTGCTTATCTGCTGCTTTATGTTCTTGTTCCCCCCAAGAACCTGCCTATCTCCTTCCCTTCACCCTTCTCATCCTGAGCAGGTGAAATGAAAGGGATGCATCTTGAAGGGAGTTCAAGGGGAAAAATGGATAGTGTTTATGAAGTAAGTGGGGTTGAATGAGCTTTTCATTCAGGAAATCCACATGTGGCATTCCTTGCTGAACAGCCACTTAGTAACTGCCAGTCCATGGATGGAATTGCCCTGCAGCACTGTTTGTTACAGGCCCTGCATGGCAAAGCACCCAGGGAGCTTCTCAGGCATTGAAGTCACTGCTTTAGCACTTTATCCCACCTTTGTTCATAAAATGCACAACTCTGCTTGAAGAGCAGGGGCATACAAACACAAGACCTTTGAGAAAGGAGTCATGTCCTCTTAGTAGAGCACAAATTGAAGCCAGCACACAAGTAAAGGGAAGAGACATGCTACCAACACTGGGCAGGAGTGAGGAAGTTCTAGTAGGATGGGAAGTGTCTGCAGGGGCAGCATCCTGATGGTCATGCCTACTCTGGAAGGGGGTGGTAGCTGCCTTGTTGCGTGCTCCATCGCTGTTTAGTTGTGTCTTATTGATTGCTCCACTGTGGATGAAGACCACAGGCTTTGCTGAAACTTTTGACAAAACAAATTAACCAGGCCAGCTCCAACCCACAATGCAGGGCACAGCATCAATAGGCCATTTGAAAAGGAAAAATCAGTCCAGCTTGGGGATGATTATGGAAATAATAATATGCAATCAGTGTCCATTAACACTCTCAGCAGGACTGTGGATCAATAGTGTATTAATGGCTGAAGAAAGGCTGCCCATATCTATCAGCGGTTAAGACCAGCACAATAGCAGAGGGAGAGGAGATGGCAGTGAGTAGGTGTAATTGAGCTCAGGCACTGGATGGACATCTTTGCTCAGCCTGCCTAAGATATCCTGTCACCACTGCTTTCTGAATACGTTCCATGGCTGTTTGCTTGGAGGCCTCCTCCTGCACACCTCCACCCCTCCAAGTATCTTTGCCCAGCACAGCAGCAAAGAGAGTACAGCCTCTGCAGGGAACTTCCCCAGCTGAAACTGCCTGTACAACTTAGCCAGATTAGGCTCCAGCTTTTAATACAAGGTCAGGGCAGTCCCAGGCCAGAGAGGGACGTAATGCAGAAGACTCCAAGGGACAGCTGAGAAGCAAATTGCATCCATCATCCCGGGTCTCCTCCCTCTCCCTGCACTTCTTTCTTGCGCGAGCTCCTCCTGTTGACTCTTCCAACACGGTGCACTACCTGGGTAGCTGCTACCCCAAGGCTGTCCTAAAGCAAAAGCCATTAGGAAGCCCTCCCTGCAAGCAGAAGCTGAGGGTTACAACCCTAGGCAAGACAGATCTCTAAGGAGGCTCTTTTGCCTGTTTTCATCACAACCCAAACCACGTACAACCCCCAAAAAAATAAATAAAAAAATCCGTCTACTGGACTCCTGGCCTAAATATACAGGGGGGAACTCGTCATATTTCAGCAGCAAAATGTCTCTGACTCCCGTGGTGCTTCTGCACTGATCGTAATTAAAACACAAACATCAATCCACCCACAAAAGAAACACAACCATTTCCAATATGTGAAACAAGCATGTCTAACCTCATTCAACACTCCGTAACACTCTTGAGCAAGAAGAGAAGAATATAATTTTCAATGGAAAGGGCACAGAGAAATGACAGAGTTGTGGAAAGTAATCACAGAGCACAAAACTTGGCTACTTAAAATAGTATGGGATTTTTATCTTACTAACTTGGAAGAGACCAAGACTATGTCTTTGCATCTCTGAGAGACCAAAACTATGTCTTTGCATCTCTGGCTGACTGCATCTCCAGAAACAGTTTTCCTTCTGCAAAGCTCAGCCAGATGATTTGCCTGGACTTAAAATAGCTTTTTGCCTAATCAGTGTCGCTTCCTTGAAGCATTTCTATAATTTTGTTTCTTTTACAAAAAAAGCCCCAACAAAATCATGTGAGATGTCATGAAGAGCAGGTACACCCCTGTGACTGCAGTACCTGCTCCTGTCACCTTCGGTCAATTCAAAACTAATGAAGTATTATGCGCTTTATTAAAGTATCAGTTAGATCATCACTGACCACCCCCACCCCCCCAACAAAAAGGAGTGCCTGCAGTCCACTGGCTTTCCTAAGTGTTCCCAAAATGTTCTTACACAGGTCCACCTAACTGCAGAGTATCAAGCACTAGACCAAAATCGATCGTCAGCTTTGTTTCATAGGAAGCAAGTGACAGATGTTACACACACAACATTAAGGTGGCATAAGCTCTGCATCGCTGCCTAGCTCATGTGCCTGAGTGGAATTTGTAAAGATGACTCAATGCCAGCAATATGAAGTAGGGTGTCTTCAAATTTTCAGGGGCTACTGATACACTGACAGTCAGAACCTGCACCTCAGCAACACTGTGCTGGAAGCTTGCAGCTTTGGTTAGGAAATGAAAAAAGCTTGTTTGTCTCATAGTGGCCATAAAAAGACTGTATTTCCCAACCCGCTTCCCACTGTGCCAGCTTCAGAGCCTGAGCTGTATCTCTAAATCTTGCTGCAAAACCCAATGAGCCACAAAGCCACACTCAAGCGAGGTGATCCTGCTAAGATGCGTGCTCAAAGTGTCGCACTTAAAAACCCATTTCTTGTCTGGCTGCTCCTTAAAGTTCCTAAGCATTTTACAGAAAAATACAAATGAGGCATCCTCTATTCTAGAGAACATTAACAGACTGACTTGTTTGTCAGCTAGTAAAATATCTGAAAATGAAACAGTCCAGTTAGAGAAGAGGGCTACAAAGAGAACTGGACAACAGTAGCACAGATACTCACTTAACCTGCCCATGTCCTGCAGGAACAGTCTTTGGAGGACAGGCCAGCACCAGGCTCCTTGGCAGGTTTGATCCCTTGCCTCCTTATGGAAGCTCCAACCAGGTCTCCCATTCCCTGTCAATTCCCAGCTGCTCCATGCACCCACCACCCTCTGAAGGTGCCTGAACAGTTACAGATATTCAGAAAGCCTGCTGACCTTCTGGCTTCTGTAAGCACTCATGCTCTCAGCTTTCAGTGTTGCCCATCACCAGGAGCCTCCAGGCAGTCAGTTCACAGCAAAGCCAAGGCTGGCTCAGATGGAGATGATATTAATAACTTTTGCAGGCAAATAGGCTTTGCTCAAATGGTCCCAAGGGTTTTACTTCTCTCCTTTTTAACCTGATTTCAAGATCCACTCATTCCCAAAGCCACTGTTGGTGCTGCTTGCGCCACTTCCTTTCCTTTTTCATACTTCAAGCCACTTTGGTACAACTGTGACTCTTCAGCAAGGAGGCCCATGCACAAGATCTATAAAACAGTGTTCTCTGAAACTCAGCTGTTGTGTCATTGCTGGAGCATTTAACACAGGAGATGAAAAGAGAGCATAACACAGACACCTCATCCCTTCAAAAGGGAGGAAAAAAATGTCAATTTGCTAATCTTCTGTAGACTAGATTAGCAGCAAAAGTCCATGAACTCTAATCAATGACTAACTACAGGCTCCTTTTCACATCAAAAGGGAAAAAAACCATCAGGCAACAACTGTGGCTTCTGAATAATGAAAAATATGGAAAAGCAGAGGTAGTGGTTTCAAACTGGGTTTCCCAGCTGGCAGGACACACAGGGAATGCCTCAGAATTTGCTGATGAGCAAAAACCCACCCTGGAAACACAGGAAGACAGACTGATTCAAGCCGCCACAAGTACACTTAAAAAGAACAAACCCCAAAACAGTATGCAGAGTGCACTAACATAAACTGAGTAAGAATAGGAGTACTTCCATGAAACTCCAGCTGGTGCTGGTCAACATGCTAAACCCCAAGTCTCAAATTATTCAAAGCCAAGGTGGAAACTGGGGGCTGGTGAGCAGAAGGATTAGCAGAAGAGAACTATCCGAGGAGAGGACTTCTCTTTATGTGGAGGGCCAAAGGGAATGTTATATGCTCAGTGCTGCCAACCCCAGAGGGTGGGTGCATAGCTGTGGGGTTAGCAAAATAAGGCAAGTGGGGATTTGACCAGCTGGTGTCCCAGCTCTCCTGCAGACCTCCCTGTCCACGTGAGCAAAGCAGCTCCACCATTGTCAGAAAAACTTCTGCAGAGGCACAGAGCTTTGTGCAGACCACAAAGAGAAGCTGAGTAAATACTCGGCACCAAATCTATACTAAATTCTCACCTGCCATGGCTGTGCTGCTTCCAGGGCCCCAGCTAGCCCGCTCAGAGGGAGCTGGGATGTTTGCATTGCAATCATGCCATGGCATTAGTGCAAACATTCCCTCCACGCGGGAGAAGGAAGATTCAATAAATGGCCATGATTACCTGCTGCCATACCAAGCTTCCACAGAAAACGAAAAGCTATTTCAATTGAAAAATGGAAGGGAGTTGGGGAGAATCAGTGCAGGAGAGGGTGATAAGAGCTGCAAGAAAGAGGCTGAAATAAAATTTCACTGAAAGCCTGTTTTGTTCTCACTGTAGTTAGAAATTCAAGTATCTAAGAATCAATTTTTGCTACTGAAAAATGGTGGGCACCAGAGACTTGTCTCTGTCCAAAGCTTTATGAACAGTGATACCCATCCCACTAGCACACCAGATCCTCTGCAGCAAAGTCACATCCCACAGGATGAAAGCATGGTGGCTACAAGAGATCAGCTCTCAGCCCCAAGCCACTTAGTGGAAGACAGGCAAACATGGCACAATCAGCAGCATAATCGCTCTCTGGCCAGTCTAGTAGAGAGGCCAAGGGCACAGGAGACAGCAGAGATTTGGCACCTCTCTGCTGGCTGCTCTTCTGCTCTCAGCAAGAGCAGGATTAGAGACAGAGGTGTTTCTGATGGTACAGGGGTCCTGCTGGCGATACATACCCTCAGCGGAAAGAAGCCTTTGTCCTCAAATGGGCTCCTGTACAGGCCCTCACAAAATACTGTTGCTTTTATCCCCTCAGGCAGTGCTGTTAGGTGGGGAAATGCTGCTATTGAGAGCTGCCAACTGGGGAAGATAAAGAAATGAAAGGCTTGTCCACCGTTGGGCAGGAAGCCTGAAGCACAGCCAGGGATCAAACCGCACCTAATTTCAGTTAGTGCCTTACAATGCAAAGGCCAAACTTGAAACTCCAAGGCTGCCTAATACAGCACTAAAAATGGACATTGACAGGGAGCAGAGGAAGAAAGCTTCTTGTGCAACACAGAAGGGTTTACTCAAGAAAAAATGTTTTCCTCTGGATTTTCTCCCACATCCCTTTTCACAAGCACAACCAACTCAAGCCTGAAATCTAGTGCCTGCAGCAAAGCAACCTAGAGAGGGAAAGGCAAATATGACAGCTCAATTTCACCCCAAAGGAAGAGAGGGAGCACCAAAAGGAAACGCTAGCAAATTGTCAGCAAAGCTGAGACATTAGGGGATGCGCGACACCCATGGAAATCAAGCCAAGGACCATTTTATCTTGACAGCATCTTTTACATCCCTGCAGAGCCTTTGGTCTGCAGAGTCCTAGAAAGTTCCCAGTTCTTTCCCTCTCAAGTACCAGTAATTAATAACCGCAACCTGGCAGACAAGTGAGCAATTCCCCCTGGTTCTGATAAGAGGAGCTGACATCTCTCTAACCCCAGCCACCTCCATTGTTTTATTCTCTTTGTTTATTGATCCTTTTATGCACATAATGCAAATTGGCATTTAATAATTCAGCCGAGTTAATGGCGCTTAAGTATTAAAAGGCTTTTCTCTTTTAATTGGCTGTAGCAAAATAGGAACAAAGGAGTGTTAGATAGATGCCATATAAAATGCTCTTATCCAAGTTCCTTGGCATTTTTCTAGGGATGGGAAAGAACAGTTCAAAGGAAATTTTGTCCAAGCCTCCCACTCTCACTAGGAAAGTAACTAACCCATAGAAGCACTTCCAGAGGCTTTGATTCATAGAGCATATTCATCTCTGTCAGCTCTTTGTTTTCACTCCCTTCTGTTTTTCTCCTAGTAAAGACAGAGAGGAGGAGAAGGAAGGGTGAGAGCAAAAGACAAATCCTTCCCATCAGAAGTGCTGACACTGGTGGCCAGCACCCACATAACACAGTACAGATGTGGATGTAGGAGCCCTCTGACATGTCATTGCAAGACCTGCAACCAGGTGGAAACAGAGCTAAAAGGAAGAAGTACTTGCAGCTAATTGAGGAGTTACAAACAGCACAGAAATTTTGTAATTATTCACTGGAACAAGAATAACTAATAGAGGTATTTAATTCAAGATTATACCAGGAGAAAAAAATCCAGATGCAGTAGGGTCAGGGAACACACATTAATTTCTCTACTGCTCATTATGCCAAGGGTTGAGAAAGAGGGAAAATACATAATATTTTTAAATCTCAGTTTCACCCTAGCTGGAGTCAATGCCAGTAATACATCTCAATCACAATGTTGCTGGCATATGGCATCATAACTGCAAAGAGTTGGTATTATTTGGGGTGGTTTAACTGTCCATATCTCCTCCCTTAATTAGTGTTCATTTTTAAGTCCTGGGCTGGTTTGAGTTTGGGCTAATGATCTCCCACCTGACCCAGAGCACACACACATAGTCACAATAATTAGACACAGTAATTGTTAATAGCTTAGTTTAATTACAGCCTATTTTCTTCAAATTTAGCCTAGACATAGGATTTCAATGAATTCTAATTACATGCCATGTTTGAAGCGCCTGTGCTATTACATTATTAATTCCAGACAAAGAAGACTGACAAACACTAAATTCCTTACAGAGGGCACTAAAAAAAAAATTAATCTTAATTCAAACCAATTAATAGATTGACTTGCAAATTCCCTGCAAATTCACTTTTCCAGTGAGAACTAAGCACTGTAAATCTGTAGAGGATGAGCTGTATTTTTCACACAAAACAAAGAGATGAAATTCCCCATTTACGTGCAAAGTTAAGTTCAATCTCAACAGCAGAGGTGCCAGGTGTATTTCCACAAAACTAAAGTCACTGCTCTGAAGCTGCCAGGTAGGACTTCCTGGCAAAGGGTATCCCCATGTGCAGTGGCAGCAAAGGACTCCAGGATCATGGGAGAGGGCAGAGTACAGGTCCTTCTGCACAGAAGTGGCAGCGGTGTGCAACACAGCCTTGTTCACAGCTGGCATCCCCTCTGCACACAGGAGAGGGCAGTGGCGCATATATCAGAGGCAGCCTATTACACTTTTATGACTGATTTCATGGCGAGGAAATTTGGATGCAGGATCTGCCATTTTATCTCCCTTGCATGCAAATGCCAGAGACTCTTTCACAACCCTCTTAGGCTTGGGGTACCCCCTGCTGGTTGCTTTGGTAGAACATGGGGAACCCCTCCTTACCTCTGTGAGGCTCTGTACACAGGGAGCATTTTCTGTCACTCTGCATCTGCCACATGCTGCTCATGCAGTGAAATATTCTTGACACCATAACAAACAGTTTGCATTGTTTCCCTTTAATAGATTATCTATCTACTCCTCTCCAGCTGTGCAGTGCATCTGGCCACACTGCCTCTGGCAGGCACTCCTCAGCCCAATATTCTGCATATTGTTCATCAGGAGACTGAGGAGGTGATGGGGGAGGCAATGCCCAGGGGACGAGTTGCATCTTTGGGATTTTTCAGAGGCAATAAACCACAAGCCTGTTTCCAGCTTCTTCAGCACCGAGGTACAAGCTTCAGCCTTCTGCAGTGTCCCTTTGCCCTGCAGCTATTCTCAGTTAGATAGGGCTGCTCTCTGGATGTCCTAACACAGTACTATTACAAGGCTGTTCCTGCAAATGGGATGGGCTTTGAGCCACTCTTAGAAAGAGCTCTCCTCAACCACAAATGCCAGGTGTTGCTCTGAGGAGTATCCCCCAACCCCTGCAAAACAAGACTAGCTCCAGGATTGCCTTGTTGATGAAGTTCATTCTGACAAACAACTGCAGCAGCTCAAACAGTCAATCTGTTTGGGGAAGAAGAAAAATGGAAAATGGACAATTAAAGACTTTGGGGTAAAAAAAAAAAAAAAAAAGAAGTAACTGATTACAACTGTGACACAGGCAAGAAGAAGCAAGGCAGGCTGATGCTGGCTTGGCTGCTCCCTGGTGGGAGACTGATAGCAATGAACTTTGGAGCTAAAGTTCCACAAAGCAAGGTTATGAATTTATTACTCCACATCTGTGAGGAGTCAAAAGACCATCTGAAACACCAGAGACTGGCAGAGGAAATTGGGGAAGCACTAAAGCACATGGGATGGTGTTTAAAATAATTTCTCAGCTGGCTGACTGCACAGGGGGTAGGGACAGAGATTAATTCTCTACCCAAGATCATGCATTTGTGCAAACATTGTTGAGCAGCTTGTTCAACAGCGGATTTGGGAACTAACTCAGCTGTATCAAAGCAGCCAGGGTCTAGCTGACAGCCTCACAAAGGAAGCAAGTTGATCTTTGACACTAAGGAAATAAAGCTCAGAGAGACTGAAATGCTGACAGGCACCAGCCTCAAAGCTGAGTGCTTCTGAAGAGAAAAGCTCTTTAAAGACTTTTTTTCTCAGACTCTCTTCTGCAACAGAAAAAAGTTTTGGCTTACTTAGGCAAGGCCAAGGGCAAGCTGAGACCTCAGCATATTTTAAAATCACTTGCCCTCAGCCTCATTTGATGCTCTCTTGATTTTAGTGAGAAATCTCATTTCATTTAAAACACCCCTTGGCCTTCAGCTGTTTGTGGAATGACACAGAGCAGCCCATCCCATGGAGAACAAAACAGTTCCTTGGTCTCTGAAGGGGCAGGAGGCAAGTAAACTCCCAAGGAAAGGAAAGTCTCACATCAGCCTCGTCTCTTAAAGACCCCAATGAACCCAGCCTCCTGCAGAGCCTTTGGACAAATTAACACAAAACTAGGCTGTGGGCTTCTCATCTGGATGAAAATACTGAAGAGGAAAGAGGCACCATTTCTGAAAACATGCTCTTACCTGAACCTCCATAGTGTGCCAACTTCAAATGCCAACCCCTAGATGAGCAAGTCCCTTGCTCAGCCCATCAGAGAAGGAACTGGCGTATCTTATCAAAACTGGTTTTGCACCCTGTTTCAACATGCTCCAATTTTGCACAAAGGAGAATGAATCGAAAGGAGCATAGCTCTCCAGTAGCCCACAGACTGATGGCTGAAGGGACTGTGGAATTATTCCTCAGTGTATCACCACCAGTTCATTTCACAGAGATGGGCAGCATGCCAATCTTAGGGCATTTCAAAGCCCCACGTGACAAAAGATTGCTTCTGTTATAAATTACATTGGGGAAACCATCAAGAACTGTTTGAGTCTTGCAAAACAGTTCTGCTAATCCTCATCTGGAGGGACCCAAGCTGTCCTGGACAAACTTCCTAAACTGGCTTCTGAAGTCACTCATTGCTCCAGCAATAGGTGCAGCCAGATCTGCTCCTTTTTCCACAGGCAACAAGCATCTTTACTGCTGAACACTAAAAAATGAGCCACTCTGTCACACATTACAGCCATCACGCCTTCAAACTTCTCTCCCTATTTGATCACATCCTAAAACAGGCAGGGAATGAAAAAGTTCAGTGAACAGCCCTGTGTTTTCTCTGTTGCTGCCTGCCAAAGGGTCAGGGCACGGAGCCAACTGAGGTAGCAGGGGGGAAAACCAAAGGATTTCACTTGCAACAACAGAAATGTTCCAAACCACAAGCCACCATCGAGCTCTGACAGCAAATAGCTCTTTCAGGACACTGTTAACCACAGCTTTCCAGTCAACCTACCCCAGCTCCACCCAGGAAACATGGTATCCCGTGGTTTTGCTCAGTTACAGGTACCTAGCGGTCTTCATTTCATAGCCTTTGCCCTCTACCAGTCTCATAGATCACTGCTACAAGGAACATATAACACCAAGGAAGGCAGAGAGTGGGAAAGAAATCCAGAAACTGAGAATAATCTTCAGTGAGCACGAGTCAGGAACTGATTTGATCTGTGACCTTGGGTAACCGCACTCTCTCCTCAGTGTGTCTTTGTACCCCTATGTGTCATTTGAATAATTGCACTTCCATGTCATGCAGGGTACTTTTAAAGCTCATTGCTTGTACAACTTTCTGAAGGTGTGAAACACCATATAAGTACTAAATATTATTGTGGTTATTATTTTCCTCCCGGGGGGGGGGTGGGGTAATGAAGCTTCGTAATTAATGTTTGTAAAACAAACCTCTGTTATTGGATGAAATGTGTTAGGGAAGTGTGAAGGATTAATATCCTCAGTAATCTGATGTGGGGTTTACTGTTCTGTGCAACACAAAAATAATTAAAACTAGACCTAAACTGATACTGATAGGAAGGACGAGGAGGCAGGGCCGGATGCATGTAGGGACAGACTGCTCTACATTAATTAAGCCCAACACCATCAGTCTGCAAGACAGTGCCAAGTATTTTCTTGGTCCTGGTGATAATCACAGATTAAATTTAAAGCTGATTTTGGGTACCCACTTGGAGCGCCCCCGCAAGAATGTGAGGAAAACTAAACATGGCTGAAGCAGCACAGCTGTGACCCATAACCCTTTACAGAGCAACTGCTGCCAGGGACAGTGGGTGAGTGAGGAGCAAAGAGGTGGAAGTATGCTCAGAGACCCCACAAGCACCTAGAAAGGACCTGAAAAAAAGATGGAAACTCATCCGCAGGGCCCCACTCCCATATGCGCCAGGTCCTGGTGTCCAGTCACTAGCCTGAAGGAGTAAAGACATGCTACTTCTTCGGCTGTGCAGAATTCGAGTCCTCTCAGGGCACAGGCAGCTACCAGTCCTATTCCTATGCACCAAAAGCCACACTGCAACAAGCTCAGTGGCTCTGTAAAAATACACACCAACAGCTTTGGATTTCTTCAGCATGAGAAACGTGGTTGCTAAAGTACAGCTACTTCCAAGTGCACCAAAGATGGAGAAGCCTTTGGAGAGTTTCTTGGAGAACAACTGCCACCAGAGAAGAAAACTGCTGGCAGTTGTTTTAGCTGTGTGAGTACCAGTTTTTCCCCCAGCACAACAGATGCAGACACAGTAACCCTCTCCCAATACATGTATATAACAGCCCCCCAGGCACTGCATGTGACTGAGTTCCCACCACTCATGCCCTAGTACTGGGGAGTAGTGGTATGGGCTATCCTGACGTTCCACACACAGGTTGCAAAATAGCTCCGGAATTTGGCAGGCTCCAGAAACAACAACATGTCTAAGCCCTGCAGATATTTTATGCAACTGTTAATTAGGCTTCACTCTTATTTATTGCATTTGCCCACATGGCTTCTTCTGGTGCCAATTCTCTTTGGCTACCACGAAAGTGATAAAAGTGATACAGTTTTTTCCCTGTGTACATGCACACAGACACGCCAACACTTCCCATAGGCAAATGGACCAACAGCAAAACTCTGATGAGCTGCTGAAAGAGCTCAAGGAACCACACGTTTCAGAGGTGGTACTTGCCAGATCATCTGCAAGCCTCCTTACAACCTGTTCTACGGTTGTGAGACTGATAAAGCTTTAAAAAGTCCCCCAAGAAGCATCTCCACAGTTACTTTCACGTTAGCATCGAGGAACTTGCTCTGGCATTCAGGCCAAGTTGTCCTCACAGGCAGAGGTCTAAGGGTGGAAAATCAGCACCTAAAGCACCTGCCTTGTTGCACGCTTGTCATCTTTTTGTTTATCACTTGAAGGCACACAGAGAGGGGATCTGCACTCACAGCAGATATTACAGTAACAGGTGTAAATATCAACAAGCTTGGGTGGGCCTGATACACCACCACAGCAAGGAAAACACATCCTTTATCTTCAGAGGGCTTCAAGTGATGATGGGAAATAGACTATACTGCTGCAAGAAAGACAACAGCCACTTGAAGAGTCCATGGGTTGGGAGCAAGAAAAGCTAAAAACCACCCTTCTTCACATAAGGGGCTTGACTCAATACTTTCAAAAACCACTTCCCCTCTACACTGACTCATCACTTGAGACTCAAAAGGAATACAAAATGACTGTGGCACTACATGGCAGCGTAACATCCCTTCTCTTGCTGCCTGGTGCAAATGATAAAGCCAAACATCTCACCATCTTCAGTTTTACAGGGGAGAAAGTGGAAAGGGTGTGCTTCACTGGAGGATGCTCTGCTAATCCTTGCTATGCATGACTGATAAGGGCAAAGGATTAGCATCGCCACCTGCTCTGCTAGCAAGTGCAACGTGGAAAATTGGATGCATATATGCAGTGTAGAGCCATCAGGAAGAAGTGCCTCCTCTCCCCATATTGCAGTTCATAATTCTCCATGTCATGTCCGGGCACTCCCCCCCTTCAACACAGCCTCTGTTTCTTGTCTCCTCTGCTGCCTGTTACTCCAAGTGCCATTTCCACTGCTGAAACACCCATGATGACAAGCAACACCCCTTTCCCATCTGTACTCCTGTAAAGCATGTTACTCTCCTCAAAACCATCCAGGGCAGGTGATGCATGCTGAAGAATGAGTAGAGAATTCAGCACCTTCTGCATCTTGCCCTTAGCAACATGGAGATGCCAGATGCCCCAGCTGTGAGAAGCCGCTTTATCTCACGTTTTGCCATCATTTGTCATAGCAAAAAGATTTTATAAGTACACAGATGGGGGAAAGGGGCTGCTTCCATAAGCAATAGAATGCAGCTTCCTCTGCTGTGGAACATAGCTGGTTAACAGGGCTCAGGAACATTATCTAATTGCTCAGGCTAGAAAGGGAAAAGCAATCTGAACTGATTTGAAGCTTCAGAGGGAATTAGGGAAGCAGAATATAATTACCTAAGTTGGCATTTGGCCAGAACTCATGGCAAAGAAAAAAAGCGATTCTGGTCTTTAATGACCACAAACAATCAGCAATTTGGTTTTCCATTGCTTTCCAGAGTGGTACAGGCATGCATTTGATCTCATTCACACTATTATTGCTCCTTAAGAAGCAGCTTTGAGGTAAAGAAAGACACGCTGAATTTACATCAACACAGCTGTTGATTACACCATGACACCACTCTAAAGAGGACAGAATGTCTCTCATCACTCAGGTGACCTCAAATTTGGGAATATGCAGACTTCCAGTCCTTGAATTTCACAATTTTTAAAATCACCCAGCAAATCTTCAACAAAGGAAGTACAGGCTAACAACCAACTGCAGCCAATGGCTTTTCAGTATACTCCCTATCTGACACCTCAAGACTTGCCATCAAGCACCCATGAAAAAACAGCAGGTTTTCCATGGCCAGCTGCACAGCACTGTTTCCATGCAGCAGGACAGTGGCACTACCCTGGGCTTCTGCACCAGCCAAAGATCTTGGTGGCAAAGGGCCTGGACAAACACTGCATCCCCAAAGCACGTGCTGGTACAGCTCTTAGCAGACCTGGTGTCACGGTGAGAAGAGACAAGAAAAGCATGCATTATCAAGGCAGGAAAGCCTTCAATCTCATTAACTCTGGCATGCCTTTACTTTGAAGCTTCCCTGGTATTTTACAAGCTGTGAGAAGCAGTCAAGCCAAATCTGGTCTGTTTTAAAAGACAGCCAGACTCCCACTTAGGACTGAAAGAATACACAGCTGCCTGCAGCTCACATGAAATCCATATGAGACAGGTCACGGTTAAAACACCCCTTGTAAAAAGCTGTCAGCAATGCCAGACTGGCCCTTTCCCACCCCCAACCTTGCAAGCATCTGTGAACAAGTAAAGACAAGGCTGGTGCCCTTCTGCTCCAGCTTACTCAGAAACAGAGGAAAAACACAGCTCTGATAAGGTCTGAGCCTTGGCTATTCCTTCATAGGTATGGCAGAAACCCAGAAGACTCTAGAGAGCAAAGCCACTTCTGTTCTGCTGGGAAGGGGGTTTGCCCCACAGCAGTCATTACCAGCCCTAACTTTGAGAGCTTTGACAGACACAAAAGAGTATCTCACAAAGGTGGAAACCAAGGTCACAGTCCCCATCATCCCTACAGGTCCTAGACAAGTGCCTGTTTCCCATACACCTCATGGCCAGCCTTGCTCCATGAAAACAGCAAGGCCAGAGCTAATGCTGGGCAGTGTTTGGGCTGATCCAACTGTATTGACATTGATCCCCATGCTTTGCTTCAGCAAATGTGTCCACACAGACAACCGAGTGCAGGTGCTTAAGCTCGTGGAAGTGAAGCAATCTATTTAAGTTACACGCAGTGTTAGTACTATACCAGAAGAACCACAGGAGAACAGACAGGGCAAAACCATCTCTGCTGTCACATAGCTTTGACATTGCTGTTCTCTTCTGAAGTAGAAGATGGAAGAGGTGGGACTGAAGGTAGCTTTGGATGGATAGGAAGATCTCCCAGGAAGAATTAATTTCAACATTTTTAGTGCTTAAAAAATCTAGCAAAAAAAAAAAAAAAAAAATCCAAGCCTTCACAGAATGAAAAATGTCACAAATTAAAATACTTAAAACCATGTACGAAAAAAGGAAACCATTAGCAGTAGGCTTTGCTCTCCACTCTGTCACACTTCAGTTCTTATTGGTGAAGCAGGCTGGTGGGAGACACTGGTATCTCCAGTCTACTATAGACTGGGTGAAGCACTGGTCACAAACGCTTGGAGGCTGTCTTTCAATGACCTTGGAAAAAGGTCCAGAGGAAGCCAGTGATGGGTTTTCTGTCTCTAATACATATGGATCTAATTCCACCTTCTGCTGCAAAATTGTAACTTTCACTGCAGTCAATGGGAATTACACCTATTTAATAGACAGCAGAATTGATTTTGCGATCTCAGGTGTCTGGGCCTGCAAGATTTCCAGCCCACATAACTTTAGATAAAAATCCAGCAGCAAACCTCAAGATAATGAAGTCTTTGAAATTCTACAAACACTGCCTCACTGAGCAGAGCTCAGAGGCAGCTGGAACTAAACACAGTCACAAGCTTCTGCTAAATTACCTTGGGCCAGAAACGTTGCAGATCAGGACATTTCCAGACAGGCTAGGGACTAATGTCATGAGAATCGCTACCTAAGGGATATTTTTATCACTACTCCATTGCTCTTGGGCAAAATGCAAAGATTATGTGTACGCAGAGTTAAGCCTAAGCTTCAGATCAGTTGTTTGACTTTACTCTGCAAGCTTTGCTTGTCACAGTGCAAATGCAACTATGTGTTTAAAGAGATCCTGTCACCATACAAAGTGAGAAAGACAGCAGGAATAGCTGTCACCTGCTGAGATGCGGGTTTGCAACTTAGCTGGTGTCACACTGAGGACTGTGAAGTCCATGACAGGAGCAACAAAGGTCACAGATACACATTTCACTAGTGGGTCTTAGCACCTTGATCTAAGCCCCCTTGGGAAATGGGAAGACTCCTCAGCTTTGTTCCCCTTTGTGCTCTCCTCGCTGAGCTTCCAAGCACAACTCGAGGGCAAGAGGCTGCTGCTGGAGCCAGCAGATGCCTGGCAGCTCAGGGAGTTTGAGAGGGCGATGCAAAGACCTGAGGCATGAGGATGAGCATTTATAGCTCTTCCTCCAATACATTTAACTGTTTCTGCAACACAGGAAGCCTCACCCTGTTGAAAGGGCACAAGGTACCATTCTCAATCCTGCAGCAGTGGGGAGGCGAAACCAGAGCCATGCTGAGCAACAGGCTGGGAACTCAGCAGGGCCCACCTCACATTGTCATCCCAGAGAAATGCCTGCTCCAGACCTAAAGGCTGCCCCAGAGTCCTAAAGACGGATTAAGAGTGTTCAAGCAAGATTTTGTCTTGCAATCCATGTTCCCCTTTCAGGATGCAGCCTCTGCTCTCCTCCTCCCTTGGGAGCACTCAACAAGCATTGCTGCATTCAATTCAGCATCCCTTCTCCATTAACAGTAACTCAATACCAGTGGACCCTGCGGTCCTGGGTGATTCATTGTTCCCACTACACAGAAATTACATTGTTTAGCAGGCACACCGGCTACAAACTGCGTCAGTGAGTTGGCTCTTGGCCATAGCGATGGTGGTCCACTAGGATGGAGAGCACAGACAGCTTCCAAGAAGTGGTCTCTACTGATGCCCTGCTGCAGGTCTCCAAAGACAGACAGCAGAAAGAGGTGCTGCGGCATTCTGTGGGAGCCTATGCCGTGCCTGGAGAAAGGGAGATGAGAGAAAAGGGAAATGGATGCATGACCTCTTCTCTGGAGGGCATGCAGTTAGGCTGGAGGGACGTGGTTCACTGCCCTTCCTTACAGCCTTATACAGGCTTTTCATTTTGCAAAGAGACAGATGTTCATGTCCCTGCAGACTGGTCAGCAGCTGAACAGGTAAGGGAACCAGGAACAGAGATTAAGGACTCTGACCAGGATGCTCAAGGAATCAGCAATTCAGTACAGGAAGCCACTGTACACATCTGCTTCCATTGTTGAAGCATTGTTCAGCAATATACGATGAGGAACAGCCTCTTTGGCCCTCATCCTTACAATTTGCAACAGCCCAGTCAAGTGTCTACCAGCCTCTCACTAAGGGAATCACAGGACAGAAAACACCACTGCCAACAGGGCCCCTTTTCTGTAAGGTATCCAGCACATGTTAGTGTGGGCTGCATGGTACACCCCCACTATATGTTAACTGCTCACTACAACTGCTCCTGCCACACAACACCCCAACAGCCTAGAAAAAGAGGTGCTGCAAGATGGAGAGCTTTACTCAACTTGCAAGCAACCTGATTCACTGCTGGAGAGATACAGCCCCTGAGGAATAACACAAGGGATGGAAATGATAATCAGGCAGAAGGAAACAGAAAGCCACCTTTGTGTTCATTAAAATAGTGTCTGCTAGTTCCCTCTTTGGCAGTGGTGGCATTTATGCTGTAAAATACTGCCTTGAGGCAGAAGCCAACACTCCTGAAGCAACACCGGCATCTCTTTGAGATGCACAGTGCAAATGCCTTGTCCCCACAGGAGGCTGCAAGCACATCCTTGTCAGTTGCCTCCTCAGCTGCAGGTCTTTCACTTCCAAACTGCCCCAAAACTTGGAGACCCTCAGCAGCCCAAAGCCCTGTCTTGCACACCACAGCTCTGCAGACTGTCCAGCTGCAGGCTTGCACTGTCTGAAACACCCAGGTGCAGAGAGGAAGGAAACAAAGGGAAGCAGCTTCTGGAGATGCAGGACAACACAGCAACTGCCTTCCTGTTAACCTAATAATGCACATTACTGGCTGGACCTTTCAACAGCGAAGGCATAAGGCCTCCCATATAACTTCTTTAACAAAAAGTTTCAGGCTGCTAAACATGCAACCTGCAATAGACTCCTACTCATCACTTGAGCCAGATTCCTCAAAGTGGAGGTTGATCCTTGCACTTTAGCATTACCCACTTCTCCCTTTGCATGCTCTCTCCTTCCTCATAAAACACATACAGGCTGTTCTATGGTTTGTCTCACCCAGATCGGTCTACTTGCCAGTGAAATGAATGCACATGGGGGCAGAGCCCAGCAGCGGTTTAATGGTGTGTTGCAGTACCAAACACAACTTCAGTAGGGCAAGAGATGGAGGAACGTTAAATATGACCTCACATCAGGCACTAAACTCCTTCTACAGTCATTAAAAGGAAGAAAAATAAAATAGCCCAGAACAGAACATAAATCCACAGTTGTTTTTCTTTAAGAACCAGGCAAGTCAAAAGACTAGTGCAACACTGGATATTCACACCAGCACACTGAGAAAGATAGCTTTTTGCCATTCAACTCTCCTTGATGCTACCAAAGCACTCAAAGATGCCTCCATCAGCTCCCAAACCAGAGATTTCTTCCTGTATCCTGTGGTTTTGCCCCACGCCACTGACTAAAGATGCTCACAGCTCTACTTCATGCAGCTGAAGAAAGACACAGCAAAAAATCAGACTAGCAGCTAATGGAAAGGGCTCAGAGTGCCCTTGTGTACTCTCTGATGACAACAGTGTTGCTGGACAGACACGGTTGCACCAGTTCCCACATAAAAGGCGTGAGTTAGAGACCCAAGGAAGGCAGCTTTACAGTAGCTGTTAAGGGGCTAAGCACCCTCATGGGTGCCTTGGGAGGCCACCAGAACCAACCAGGTCTGTAAAGGGCTTTCCCAGGGCACCATGACAAGAGGAAACTCCAGGCTCATCAGACTGGAGACATATATGCTGCTTTCCCTCCTCCAACACCTTCCTGTCTAATGCTGCTGGCTGCCAAGCATACAGATAAATGAAGGTAGGGAGTAGGAAAAAAGGAACAGCCTTTCCAACTGGAGAGAATTAAGGTTTCTCTTGGAGAGGAAACATCAGGGAGCAGCATCAGACCTGCCTGGGGAAAAGCAAGCCTCTGCTCACTGGAGAGGTGGTATTTCGTTCAAAGACCCAAGAGCAGTTAAAACTCAGTTCTGTGCTCTGCATCTAAGACAGAAATGGAGGTGACATAAGGAACAAGTTTCATCCTGTAATGTGATAATTGTCTTGGTTTTCCTTGGATTGCATTTCTCAAACTTTTTCTTCCCTCCAACCCCCAAATCCCTTCCATAATTGAATCATGCCTTTTCTACAGATACAAGGCTGGTGAAAAAGCAGAAAAGCATCCAAGCTGGGAGCCTAAAAGCTTCAGCTCCCTGCAATGCACAGGGGGCAGAGGGACAGCTTTAAATCCACTGCAGCTATCTGGGCTAGAGCACATCTGCCTGGCAAAACTCTCCATTTGGTCCCCTTCATTTCCCACACAAACTTGCCCTTAATGCACATGGGAGAATGGAAGAGTTCCCATCATTACCCTTTCCTGGCTTGTGGGAACCCAGTGTTTCAGCCACAGTCCAAGCTGCACAGATGACCACAACGCAGAGTGCTTTCCACACTGACTCCAATTTACAGCTACATTTGATCTGTGATCTGAGATGCAAACTGCTGCTCACACCAAGGAGAGCTGCCAGGGTGTGCTGGTTTTGGCTTGGGCAGAGTTAATTTTCTTCATAGGAGATAGTATGGAGCTGGATGTTCAAAGGGAGGACCCTCTCTACACATCACATGACTGATGCAAGAGTAAGTGGGTCATGCTGATCACACAACAGGCTCAAATAGGAAACCCTAGTCATCCAGGAATTTTGGAAGTAATCATGAACTAGCAACATAAGGAGAAGCATATATAGCCTGATGGGCCCACGACAGTTCAGGCCACCAAGGAAGAGATACAATATACAGACAGGCTCACAATCGAGGGGTGGACTTGGCAATAGACACTATTGCACAGATTACCCATGCATGTGAAACATGCCTGCAGTCACCCAAGCCGTATGGTTAAAGCCTCTCTGGTATATAGGAATGGCTGAAATATAAATATAGGGAGGCCTGACTGATTGATTATATCACACTCCCACAAACCCAACAAGGCAAACACTGCATGCTTACGATGGTGGAAGCAACCACCAGATGGCTGGAAACATACCTTATACCACATTCCTTACAAGAAGCAGTAGAAGTGCAGCAGTGACTCAAACCAGGCTACCTTTGGTGCCCAGTAACTCCGTGCAGCACACCACCTCTCCTGTCCTGAGTGACCACCATAACAAATGGAGCCCAAAGTGATGGGCTAAATGAACTCAATGGGCATTTTGTGGATGTATTACAGACACGTCACAGTCATGGTCCATATGCTAAGGGAATGACATCTGTGTATTATATCAGAGGATGGGAAGGGTGGTGGCAGGCAATGAGGATGTATTAGATAGCATGAAATCTGAGGTATGGAATAAGAGGTGGAGAATGCGCTGGTCTGGGGTAGAGTTAATTTTCTTTGGAGCTGGCATGGGGCTATGCTTTGGATTTGTGCTGGAAACAGTGTTGATTATTCAGGGATGTTTTTGTTACTGGTGAGCAGCTCTTACATAGCATCAAGACTTTTTCTACCTTTCACATCACCCAAGTGAGGAAGCTGAGGGTGGCACAAGAAGTTGAGAGGGGATGCAGCCAGGAAAGCCAACCCCAACTGACCCAAGGGATATTCCATACCATTTGGCACCATGCTGAGCATATAAAGCTGTGGGAAGAAGGAAGAGGAACATTTGGAGTGATGGTGTTTTGTCTTCTTAAGTAACCATTACACATGATGGAGCCCTGCTCTCCTGGAGATGGCTGAATGCCTGCCTGCTGATGGGAAGTAGTAAACGAATTCCCTGTTTTGCTTTACTTACACTGTCTTTATCTCAACTTATGAGTTTTCTCACTTTGATAATTCTCTCCTCCATCCTGACATGCGGGAAACAAGCAAACAAGTAGCCTCATGGTGCTTAGTTGCTGCTTGGAGTTAAACCACTACAGAGGGTCAACATGGAGGGCCAGCAGAAGGAGCTGATCCCTTTGGTATCATGGAACCAACCCCAGAAGGAGATGAAGCCCCTGGAGCCTGTCTGTGCATACAGGCTTGTGCAGCATGAGATTGAGAGCTGGAAGAGACTTCGAGTGGAGCAGTGCCATCCCCGTAAGTCACACCAAGCCCCCGCAGCGTGGGCAGGCAAGCACGTAAATAGACAGAAGTGAGTGAAGCCTGCAGGGAAGGTTTCCTCCAGCATTTCAGGGAAACTAACCCTGACAGTGGTGCTACCTCATGGAAAAAATACACCATGCAAGACGTTAAAAAGAACACAAGAATACATGTCTACAGAGATGGCGGAGAGAAGCAAGTGCTGTTTAGCACAGTCGTGAAACAGAGCCTAATGCGCTTTCTAAGAGAAACATGATGAACTGGCCCTGTACAACAGTGGGGACATCAAGAGGCTGTTATTCTGGGGACCTGCCACAGACTCTGCTGTGCATCCCAGTGACACACTAGGCTTCTATATACACCTTATATGCTTTCCTAGTAGCCATCTCCAAGGTCTACTTTACAATATATGCTACACAACTTTAAACATTAATTAGAGGAAACAGCTTGACTCAGTCCTTGTAACTTGTAAGTACTATGCACTCCTCCTTATTCTCCCTTCCCTCAGCAGAGGAGGGTCAATCACAGCATTTTCTCCCTACAACCAAGGCAAGGCTGCTCCCAATCACCTTCCTGCATCATCCTACCTCAGTAGTCTCCTGCTACAAGTTGCTGGTTGGTCCTGTGTGCAGCATCTCCCATGGAAGCAAGCACACTACTCTATACCAGCTTAGCTCCATCTCTTCAGCACAGCAGCAAAGCACAGCTTTCTTTGCTGCAGGAACCAACACTGCAGAGGATAGGCAAAATATTAAAGATAAAGTGTTCAGTTCCCCCTCTTACACCCTGGAGCCTGGAGGAGGGAGACAGTGGAAAGAAAGGGCAACACACGCAAAGCAATACCAAGGACATCAAGGACCTGCAGCTTGACAGCTCTGTTTCACGAGTTAATTCTTTTTTCTGCTAAAGCCCTGGGAACTGGTCACGCCTAGGGCAGGGATTGGACCAATTAGCTGGCATGAAAAGCTCAAAATCCTACACCTAATGGGAGCCAATCACCAGTGCTGTCAAGCAAGTGGCACCTTGGATTTTAATTGTCCTGCTCTAGCCCACATTGCTCAGTAAGCCTGGCACACCAGTTGTTCTGCATGTTGTCCAGAAAGCCTTACTACCATTTGGAAGAACGAGCCTCTTCTTCCCTTGGGAATGTGGTCAGCAACACTTCTACCGCAGCCAGGGCAGAGGAACCTGCCTTCTGCTAGCCCTCCCTCTACCACCACAAGCCTTCTACTGACTCTACACACCCTACAGCCCAAAAGCTGTTAAATACCCTCCTAAGTACTGCAAAACGCTGCTGCTGTTGTCTCCATGCACACTCCCCTCATTCCATCAACTGCAGGGACCTCTGCTTGTCTGCTTCAAAAATCTCAAACTTTCCCACTCTTTCTCAGAGCTGGAATTACTGCTTTCCCCGGCACCCAGGCTGTTTCCTGAAAATTACAGCCAAGTCAAAAATAAATGCGTGGTTTAAAAATGACACAGATTTAAGATCTGAAGTACTTATTTATTTCTGCCTTCCTACTCCTCCCTCCCTCAAAGAGTTTCTGTGGCCATCACTAAATTAAAGCAAGTATAACAAGGCTGAGGAGAATTCCAGCCAATTTTAAAAGCTATAAAACAGCATAAGGAAAATGAACCCATCCTATCTCCCCCCCTACTCTTACCCTTAGCTTTAATACAAAGGAAGATTTTCTTCTCTTTCTCTCCTTACTATAAGGTTTTTCCACCTTAGGCTCCCATATTTGGACTAGTAGTGGAAAACAGGCAGTGAGGCATCACTGGTTAACATGGAAGCCCAATATAAAGATCAGGAGCTTGGTCAGCTAAGTTTAGAGGTTTTCTCCAGTTCTTACATATTTCAATATGATGTATTTCAAGGCACAACAATAACTTTTCTGGGCTTCTCTGGTGGTGTGGGGTGAGAGGCAGAGTGCATGCTCCTATGTATAAACAAGGGCTGTCCAAATCACTTCCCAATCCCTCAAAACGTGACTTCACAACTGCCTCATTACCAAGATAGGCAGGCTAAACC
The DNA here is from genome assembly GCA_025447955.1 of Psilopsiagon aurifrons. Lineage (NCBI taxonomy): Eukaryota > Metazoa > Chordata > Aves > Psittaciformes > Psittacidae > Psilopsiagon > Psilopsiagon aurifrons. The sequence continues at coordinate 7,737 of JAOEHY010027854.1, read as the reverse complement.
CCAAACCTGGAGGTCCCAAGGCTGGCACATGGACCAGCTGGAAGCAGTTGGCTTCTGACCTACTGGTGACCCAACAAACACTGGAAACTGTAAGCCTTGCTAACCTTGTCAGGTTTTTCACTGTTGAGATTTCTGGTGGCTCTTGATAGCTGCAGGAATTGGGTTTAAGGGATGCCCAGACTGTTTTCTCATCTGGGTTACTTCTGAAGCAATAATGTAACCGGCAGCCAACAGGGAGGGGTAGGAAAGGGAGCTCCATGACCCTGTATCACCCTCAGCACAGCCTTGGGTGGAAACTGGAGCTCAAAGCTTGTTGTTATCAAGCGACTTCTGGCAGATCCCAAGAAAGCATCAGGATCCAGTAACTCCTGTAGCAAACATGGAACTTGAGAAGCAGCACCCATACTGGTCATCTCCAGCAGGAGCAAATGGGGTCAAACCAGTTGTGAGAGCCCAGCTGGACCATGCTGGAACTCACTGATGAAGGGAGCCAGCCTCAAAGGAAACCTGCTCCTCAGCCAGTACTGGCAACACACAGGGAAGGTGTACACAGAGAACACTTCTGCTCTCTCTCCCCATCTCTTTAAAAGGCTACAAGAAGGGAGGATTTCTCTTCTCTGGGGCAGCTTTGAACATGGCAGTTCTGCACATCCTCCCCAACAAGGAGATGCAAAGGGCTGCTTTGCTCCCGTCCTTGGCAGGCAAGCCTGCTGCACTGCCCAGATAGCCCAAAGAGACATATGGAAGGTGCCTGGCTCAGAATTTAATCAGGAGGTTTTTCAGCCAGTTACCTGGCTCAAGCTTGATTCTCACTTGAGAAGCACCACCCCACAAAACCCCACAACAGGGGCCCCCTCTGTACACCGTGCAAATTGGAATACAAATCAGAGGAAAAAGCTTTCCTCTGTTTGAACAAATTGCTATAGATTCACCCCCGTCTCAGGTCAGAGCCCCCGATGGGAAATATTTTCACTGGCTGACTGCTAATAGACTCTGGAGCAGCCATTGGATCAATACCTGAGTAAGAAAATTAGCCAAAGCATACAATCTGATTTTGCCTTGTTTTGAATTACAGCAGGTTTGTGTTTATCTCGCTCCCCTTCCCCTCCTTCCCTCTCCAGCACACTTCCCCCGTCCTTGCTCCCTCGTTACCTATCTATCAAATCTAGTCAGATTTGTGGGAATATAATAAAGTACGTGCAGGAAGATGTAATGCCTTTTGAAAAATGTTTACATGCATTAATATTTCCTAGTGAAACTGCAGCACTGCCACTGCCTCAGAGGAATGGGCTCGGGAGCAAGGTTTTCACACATCTTCCTCAAGAAAAGCTGTATGCAAACACCACCAAAACCAGTCTGCAGAGCAGGAGTGGGGACTTGCTGCACATTCCCTCTCACAAAACCCGAGAGGTCAACAGCCAGGTTTCAACATTGGGAATTAGAAAATTAACTAGTAAAAAAAAAAAAGCAACTCAGCCCTTTCATTCATATGATTCAGTGTTGGAGATATGTAGCTGCACCTGGGCTAGATTCAGATGTACAGACACTCAGATGTACAAACTTTAGAAGTCATCCTGTTCTTTGAAAGGCTTTACCAGCAAGAGAACAAGCGAAGTTGATGCCTTTCATAGGGATTCAGCCCTGTGTTTCTGGCAGCTGAATTCATGGACCTTCCCAACTTCCCAATCCCTTCTTGCTAGTTTAGAACCTATTTCATTTTAAATCCGGAAACGGCCTTACAGGGGAAGGAGAAAAAGAACACAGATACTAAGAACACGAAGGAAAAAAGAATTAAGAAAAAGAAGCTACCAAACCAACTGTTCAGATAGGGCATGTTGCCCAGATAAAATGCAGTGGGAGTAAAATAAATACTTCTTCTTCCTACCCCATCATCCCACTCTCCATGCCACCTACAATTGGGTCAACTGGAGAGAGAAAGCACAACTCAATCTTCAGCTCCCTGCTCCAGCACACCACGCTGTGAAGCAAAGCCACCAACTGGGCACCTATGGAAACTCAAAATACAAAGAAACCCCAGAGCATTCAACGTGAGACGAAGTCCCCCTGTCACATTAGCACACTGTGAGCAGCTTTGAACTAAACAGTCTGAGTGAGACCTGAGATCCCCTTTACAAAGTTTCCCTGAGAAACTGCACCTCTGTCTTCCTACCCAGCCATTTACCGCTTTGCACCAAGGACAGGACTCTCTCCTCGACATGGGCAGCTGGTAGACACTCCCGGCTTTCTAATCAAGCAACTAACTGGGTATCCAAGAGAGACCCTCCAAAATACACTTGTGTGTCTAATAAATATAAATAATATATATGCACACAGATGCATACACATGTATATATACCCATACACTACTCCCTGTGGTAAGTGGTCAATGGGTTTACTGCCCTTTCCCACTACCTCCGACAGCATGTTCTTTCAATCTTTGTGTTGCACTCACAAAAGAATACTATATATAACTATTACCAGAAACTATCTGCACATAATGGAAAATGTACTACTATCTACCAGTGCATTTTCAGTTTCCCTGCTTGCCTGCAGCAGACTGTGCCAGGAATGTGCTAATTACAGCATGTTAATCAAAGAATTTTAAAGAGGAGGATAGGCCATAAAGCATTCTTTTCCATAAGCACCATGCAGCAAGGACCATCTCATTGGAAGAAACCCCAAAAGATATTTTACTTTACTTTCTAAAGTATCACTTACATACTGGATCAAGTCCAGTGAGGAATCACCAAAATGGTCAGGCAGGTGGAGCACGTGGTATACGAAGAAAAGCAGAGAAAAATTTGGTTGTGTTTCTTTTTTGTTGGTTTGTTTGTTTGCTCCTCAAGCCTTAAAAAACAAAGAGACAAGAGAAATCTTACCACTATTACTAACTGGGATGTGGGGGAAAGAGAAAGATGGACACGGAATCAGACTCTCTTCAGAGGTGCCTGGTGAAAGGAAAGGCAAAAGCCACCACATGCAACACAGGAAACTCCCGTTGTCCATAAAGATGAAAACTATGTCAAAATGAAGGTAGCTGAACGTCAGTAGAGGGGCCCAGAGATCTTATGAACCTTCTATCTACAAGGATAGAAGGTCCATTTAAGTGGGTGAGGCCCTTAACAGCCTGCCTTAACTTCAAAGCTGTCTCTGATGTCAGGCAAGCTCCATTTTGAGCAGAGGGCTGGACCAGGTGACTTTCAGAGATCCCATCCAAACCCAGCTATTCCATGAAGTAACCAAGGCAAGAAAGTGCCAGATTGGTACCACCTAGCCGACAGGGTTTGCTCTGTGCCCTTGCCCCCTCCAGTGGGGAAGAGAGGCTGTACCACCTTAAAAATACACTTAAACCTACAGATTTCAACTTTGAGATGTAGAAGCAAGGTAAAATACTGAAAGCACCAAGGAGGACTATCATGGACATCAGACATTAATAATGTATGTTTCTTTCACTTATTTGTGGGTTTGTTGTTGTTGGGTGGGTTTGTTTGCTTGCTTTGGGTTGTTTTGTTTCTAAGATTTGTTCCATTATTGCAGATGTTGACAGAGATTAACAAGGGGTTATATTGTTTAGAGCCTCTAAACCAGGCAGCAGTTCAGGCAGGAGGAATTTCGGTCAGCCTTTTCACTGATATTCAGACTGAATCCTCAATTACAACTACTTTGGTGCAAGTGTAAATCTGAGCCTTGCTGACACCCAAAACAGGATGAGAACGGAAAGATGCTACAGATTAGATACAAGTTCAGTCCCAAGGAAAGGGAACTGTAGGCTTTTTTTTTTCCCTCTAAAACCAAATATGGATTTCCCTCTCCCCTCTGCATAGTGTTGATTTTCACCATTATGAAGTTACTGTGCTGTTTCCCCCTTGAGGGCCATAAAATCCAGAAAGAGTTTCTGGGAAGGTGGCCACAGAGCTCCCAAAACAAAGCAAAATGTCACAGCTTTCCCCATGCACAGATTCCAGGGGATCCTACTGGATTATCAGAGAGACAAAAGCAGTTTTCCCCAAATGGATGGAAAATGCCTTTGCTGTAGTGCCTACAACCATACTACTCACCTAAGGCACCTCACTGCTGCTGTCTGTGGGCATGCATGCTCCTGGGGGAGAGCCACCAGGCACTGGAGAGAATAAATAGACCAGCTATAAAAGGGGAAGAGTCACACTCCTGAGAGACTGGAAGGAAAAAAGAAAGGTCACTGTACAATTTAAGTACACTTCATGCAATTCTTTCTTTAGTAAAAAGGACTGCACTTATCTCTATTCAACCTAACCACCTGCAGATGCTGCAGAATAACATAAGATTTAGACCTACTACTCACAAGTTACCTGAGAAACAACAAAATACTGATCCAGCAGCAACGTACATTATGAGCACACAAGTATCATGAGGAGACAGCTTTACCTCTCTTCACCCTGAGAAGTTTAGTGTCTGGAGGTTGCTCCGTCCTGGCAAAGTTGGGTTTTGGCTTTATTTCAGTATCAGCAGTGGGCTGATAGGTACCCTGGCCCAGCTGACCCCCAGTCAGGAAGGCAGTGCTCCAGGAGACACACGTACTCCAGAAGCACTCAAGCACTGACAGACTCCACTCTTGTGGGACCCCACCTGAAGTACTGCCAGCTCTTCAGAGCACTCTGGTTCTGGAAACCCCAACACAAGAAGGATGTGGACCTATTGGAGAGAGTCCAGAGAAGGCCCACGAAGATGATCAGAGGTCTGGAGCAGCTCTCCTATGAAGACAAGCTGAGAGCTGGGCTTGCTAAACCTGGAAAACAGAAAGCTCCAGGGAGACCTTATAACAGTCTTCCAACACCTACTGAGGACTTACAAGAAATCTGGAGAGGGACTTTTCACAAGGGAGCATAGTGACAAAACAAGGAATAATGCCTTTAAACTGAAAAAGAGTAGGTATTTAGATCAGATATATAGAAGAAATTCTTCTCTATGAGGGTGTTGAGGCACTGGCACAGGTTGCTCAGAAAAGCTGTGGCTGCCCCATCCCTGGCAGTGTTAAAGGCCAGGTTGGACAGGGCTTGGAGCAACCTGGTCTAATGGAAGGTGTCCCTTCCCATGGCAGAGGGATTAGAACTAGTCAATTTTCAATGCCCTTTCCAACCCAAACCATTCTATAATTCTGAGACCTAGGGCCTGTATTGCTTCCTGAAGGGTGATGGGAAGATCAACAAGTAATCTGGGTATCTGCCAAAGAAGGAGGCTATAAATAAAAAAATGAAGGCAAAGACAGCAATAATTCCTGTGTTAGGAATATCATGGACTGACATCCATGATGTCCTACCCACTTGGTTGGCCGGAGAGGGTGACGCTGGCAAGATATCTCTAGGAAGGAAAGCAGAGTGAGGGAAACTGAAAAGCTACTTGACAGGAAAAACAAATCAGATTAAAGTAAGCTTGCTTTCTCACTCTTGCTCTAAAATGGAAGCAGTGATGACAGTTCACACCAGCAGAGTAAGCGCAGGAGCAGAGACTGTTAGCATGGCTACGGAAGCAGTCCTGCCTCACACACAGGCCTCAGGAGACCCAGGAGCTGGCCCTTGAACCCAAACTCTCAGGTTCCCAGTGACCAGCAGCCTAGGTCCTCACCCAAGGGAGGTGATACATTTAATGTCAAATCTGTATGAATTGTAAAATGTTGACAGGAAAGGAGCGACACCAACACAGCAGAAAATTCCATCTGCTCTGGTCAGCAAGGGTAATCTGAACTCATTATGCCTAGGTCTTTCTCACATATATCTCCAATACTAACAAACAATCTGGCTGCATCTGTCAGAAAGAGCCTAGATTGACACCAACTTTGGAGGCTCATACAGACTCACACAGCTTCACCCCAGACAAGGTAGCTGGAAAATAAAATTCAAAGCAGCAAAGGCAGGGCAAAGACTTACAGCAGTGCTCAGGCCCTTACATCTTCCACACAAAGACAGCCACCACAAACTAGCCATGAACACAGGAGGTGGGGAAGGACAAGAAAGCTGTCATGCAAGCCACTACCCCTCGGCTGTAAGGGAAGCTTCCATTCCTCACTCAGCTGCCCTGTGCCATCAGTCTGTTCCTAACTCATTAGAAGTCATCCATTCAGGTTGCAATCAGGAGAGTTAAACTGAAAATATCATCCCTCCCACAGAGTGACCAGTTAAAAACACAGCTGGTCAAACCACACACACAAACACCATGAGGCAGACAGATGGCTCCAGCAAGCGAAGGGACACAGGCAGAGCACTCCGCTGCGCTGAGCTCTCCAATCACCATTCCTTCAGCAGGTGATAAAGATTCTCCGTGCTTCTCTGAAGCTTTCAAAAGCTTTGTGGAAGAGGGTCAGGAAAATACCCTTTGCCAGCACCATGCCTGCTATTTAATCTTATTCATACAAAGAGATCAAACCAAGGTTCCAGCTGCCTTTTGCTATAGCTCAGTATAAAGGTATCGCTGGCAGCATTTCAATGCTGGTTGGTTTCCCCTTGCTGCTGCTCCAGCAGCAGGAATTGCCATTGTATTTGTATATTTGCATGCAGGGAAGCAGGGGAGAAGGGCTTTCTTCAGTTGCAGACCTCTTTGAGAATTTTGTTGACATACTCATTTCATGTGCAAAAGCATATAGACTTCCTTTGCAAAGCCCTGTCTCACAGAGCCAGTCTGTCTATCTAAACTAAGTGATAATGTATCTCTTTAATACAGCTTTTATTGTTCAAACAAATATTATTTTAAGCAAAGCAAATTCAGGAAGATTCTGAAGTGAAACAACAGGAACTAAGGAAAGAGAGGAGGCAGAGGGGAGATGGTTGGGACAATGGAACAATGGCTCCCCACCACAACACCGTTATATCCAGAGCCAAGTGAGATGCTGAACATTAGCTCTATTTACAACCTTTCCTTCAAGCTGTACTTTTTATGGCCACCAGAAAAGTTGGGGAATAAATGCAGGTGACAAAAGTGAGGAGAAAAGGTTTCAACCAGTGTAATGAAGTTAAGAGCAGAAAGGCAAAACACCTCTTATCCCAGCACAACAATTCTGCAGGAAAGCACAGGATGAGGAGCAGGGAAAGAAACCCAAACAACTCTTACCAGCTACCTCCACTTCAAGACAGCAAGTCACAAGACTGACAAGCCTGCAGTGTCAAGGAAAGCATATTCAGGTAGGGTGGGTCACATAACAGAGAAAACAGCCAAAAGCTTTTGGGGTAGGAAAAATTTTCCACATTAGTTCAGACTTACAGGGAGGCATAACTTGCTGAGACGTAGGTTAAAGCTCAAGTATAATAAGAATTATCCCATTTTGGAACAATCACAAGCATAATCTGAATCCTCCAGAATGATGGGTTTTGAAACCAAAGTGCCCAGACCATTTTCAAGCCAAAGAAACAAGGAACCCACCATCTCAGAGAGCGGATACAAAAATCCGGTGACTACAGAGCTTGTCCTCTCTAGCAACACATTATCCAGCTAGCCCAAGTCTCAAGGCACTGCACTCTGGCTGGATAAAACAAGCATGCTTTATGAAGAGGGTTCACACTCAAGGATTTTCTCTGCTTTGATGACAGATCTGCTGTCAGGCTCTCCAACAGCAGCTCACCAAAGGCAGCTCAGCGGCTGCCTGAGACAGTGGGAGCAGCTCAGTGACCACAGCAACCAGCCATAAATGAGAAGATGCTCATCAATGCATTGAAGTAGAAACTGCCACAAAGCTAAAAGTGCCTCAAGTCAAAATTTAATGGAGCTGGG
>JAOEHY010027853.1:62495-97862 GCA_025447955.1 Psilopsiagon aurifrons | reverse complement strand
GGAGCGCAGCGGCGGCTCCCGGCTCCGGCTCTCGGCCCGGCGCGGCGCAGAGGAAGGGGCGGGCCGCGCCGGCTCCTCCAGGCCGATGGAGGGCCGGCCCCCGCACGGCGGCCCCGGGCAGCACTCGGCGTTCCCCTTGGAACCGCTCGAACCGTCTCTGGCCTGTTCTGAACACCCACCGAATTGCTTTTAGGAGCCTTCTGGGGACGGTGATCGAACTGTCAGGAGTGAATGTTGCTGCTTCTTATGGTCACCTTCCCACTTTTCTGATAGTTAAAGTGCTGCCGCTCCTCGTGAGGAGATGCTCCGGGATGTGGCCGCAGTGATGCCATCTCCAATAGGATGGAGCCCGAGGTAGGAGTAAGTCTGAAGGCATCGGAAGCCGTGAGATGCCAAATAGGGATAAGGAGAAAGCAGTGGAGAAAGATTTTACTGCTGTGGCTCCCTACCAGCTTTCAGCACCCTGGATCAGTACAGGGAAGTGGCTGCGGAGGTGGGAAGAGCCATGAAGATGGAGCATGAGGTTGAGGGTTGACTCTGCAGCTTCAGAACGCTTGTTCCTGTGAGGCTTTGAGATTTACTGGTTAGGAGAGCTCTGATAGCCTAGATAATTGAATGAGGGCGGTTTGGGGGTAAGGTGAGAGAAAGGATGCTGGCCCCTGAAGATGTTGTGTGTCTGCTTTGGGCTGGTTTGTTGGATTTTTAAGCATAGGATCATACAATGGCTGGAAAGGACCTTAAAGCTCATCCAATTCCAACCCCCTGCCGTGGGCAGGGGCACCTTCCACTAGAGCAGGTTGCTCAATGACCTGTCCAACCTGCCCTTCCCTGCCTGTTTGGCCCTCGGAAGGAGAATGGGCTTCTTAAAAACTGGAGGTGGAGATGACCACAGCAGGGACCAGGAGCAGCTTTGGGAGGCTGTGTGTGACCAGGAAAGGAGATAGCGCTGTACATCAGGGGTGAGAAGGGCTACCAGAGCTGTGTGTGGGATGACACTTCCTGACCACGTGCAGGCTTCAGCATCAGTATCTTCCTGTTAAGAGAGCAAATGTATAGCAGGAAAAATAACCAGCGTGTTCTGGTTACTTGCTACCACACCAAATGGAGCTGTGCCCTGGGATGTGGCCGGCTTGCTGACCCCTTCCCCTTGCCCTGTGTTGGTACTGAACAGGCTGAGCCCTTGCCGGGATGATGTGAATGCCTTTCCTAGTTAACTTCTGTTGCATGGGAGGAGCGATGATGTTCATTTTGACATGCATGGCACCCTGTTGTTGCAATGACCTTTGCATAAGAGAGGAATTACCTGTCCCCCTGCTGCTCTGGGGAAGAGATGCCAAGGATCCCCCCAGCAGCGTTTATTTTGGTGGCTGTTGTGCTGGGTCACTGGTCTCACATTAAACTTCATAGAAGTCTGTGCTACTGATTTATGAGCTGGCAGATTGCAATGTGGCTTAATCTATAAATAGCCGGGTGTGCAGGGGGGGAAGGATACTAATGCTGGGCATGGCCCTTTGCCGGTCCACTGACTGTATCTCTAGCTGCAAGGCATAGCAGGAAGGGGTTTGGGCAGCCTTTAGGGATATGGTGCTGGGGAGGAAGTCCCTTTTATAGGGTGAAATCTATCTCTGAGTGCTTCGTGTCAGGGATACATTTGGGATAGGATGTGACACAAACAAATGGAAAGCTATAGCCTTCTGGGAGCAGGCTGGCTGCTTCCTCTCCCTCAGGCTCTCCTTGGGCTGCCCTCGGGCTCCCTGGACCAGCATCTCAGTGCAAACATCGACGCCTTTCTCCTTTGCAGGACTACCTGGGCTCTGCCATGTGCATTAGAAAACATCATTGCTTGGATTGCCTTTCTTCTGGGGCAGATGATCTGCCTGTCTGCTTTGCTCCTTCCTTTGCAAAGGAAAAGCAGCAGGATGGGTCTCCCAGCACTGCCTGTGGTCCCTGGTGACAGGAAGGGGATGCCAGCCCGTGATGGGAGATGGTGCCCACCACCTTCTCTTCACCTGACCGCTGTGCCTGTTTCTGGTGGAAGCGGCCTTAGCCCAGTCATGAGTCCTTGAGTGTGAAAGGCTCCTTTTACCCACCCACACCAGTGCTTTCTCTCGGGTGAGTGGGTCAGCGGTACGACTGTGCTTACCCTGACCTCCGACTGGGTGAGCAACCTTAACGCAGCCATTAAGGAAGATGCCCGCAGCCTGTTCACTGTTACAGGGCCACGGCCAGACCCCTCCGGGCCAAGCACCAAGCACCAAGCACCAAGCACCAAGCACCAAGCACCAAGCACCAGCACCAGCACCAGCACCAGCACCAGCACGTGCCTTCCCGCCATATTGGGCGCCATTCCCTCCCCTCCAGCAGGGGGCGGCGCTGTGCGCGGGGACCCGTGTTCCTTTAAGAGCGCCTCTCCCATTGGCCCGCGCGCTCGGCGGGCTCCGCCCCGATCCAGAACGGGGTTTACCGGCGCCTTCCTCACGGGCGCTGCCGTGCGGCTCAACCGGGCAGCGTCGTCCTATTGGCTACAGGGGAGCTGTGCCGGCCTATCGCCCGCCCAGCCCGCGGGAGTGCCGCCGCCCATTGGTCCAGCTCCGTGCCGGTCATTCTGACTGTCCGCGCGGAGCAACGCCCCGTGATTGGTAGACTGAGCTGCCTCGGAGCTCCTCGCCCGCCTCTTTTCCCCTGTGGACCAATTAGCATCCGAGGGAAAGCTGGCGCCGTTGTCTGATTGGCTGAGCCGCCTCCCGTTGGGGTAGGCTGCGCGCCGGATATATCTAGCCGGCGGCAGAGCACGCCGTTGCGTGAGGTGCTTCTCGTCCGCTGGGCCCGGCTGTGGTGAAGCGGCGCCTCCCGCTCCCGTCCCGCTCAGCCCGCAGGTGAGGGCATGGGGGGGCCCTGCGGTCGCGGAGGGACCGGGCGGGACCCGCCGGCTGAGCCGTGTGCTCCCGGGGGCGGCTGCGGGGGGCACTCACCGGAGCTGGCCTGAGGCGTCCCGTTCCCTCACACACCGCCTTGGTAGGCCGCGTCGGTGGATGGTGGGGGGCTCCCGGGGCACCTCCGTCTCTGAGGGGGCTTCCGCCCTCCTGGTCTCGCGAGTGAGGCCCGCCCGGTCCTGGCGGCGCTTTGTGGCGAGCGCCCTCCCGAGCGGCCCCGTGGCCGGGCTTTCGGGCTCCCCTGTGAGGGTCCGGAACGAGGCCCTTGGACACGAGGAACCTCCCGGGCCCGCGGCGCCTGCGGGGGCTTCCGTGGCGGGAGCGGGGCACGATGGTGCTGCTTGGCGAGCAGTTACCTAAAAGGGAGCGTTTTTTGTGGGGGATGGCGGCGGGGGGGGGGGGAATATCGGCCGTTCCTTCATTGTGCGAGCCGAGATGTGAAGCTGCGATCTTTGTTCTCAGCTTTGCGTGGTGATGGTTCTTATTCCGCTGGTTTTGTGAGCGTTTTTTCTCGAGAGGGGTGGGGGTTAGGTATGCGGTGACCCAATACCTGGCATGCAGCTGAGGCAGCCCCTTTCAATAGCTGTTCGAGGGACTGATTCTGTGTGCTTATATAGTGAGGTCTCCCGTATCGGTGTATCAGATCGTAGGTGTCTCCCGTGCTGTGACTTTATAGATGGAGAGCTGTAATTCAAGCAGAAGAGCAGCATGCATCTTGCTCTGACTTACCGCATGACCTTGGCTGGATGTGAGCTTAAGCCAAGATTTAAATGTGAGCTAGCGCTCCTGTGAAGATTTCCCAGCCTCTTGTAAGGCCTTAGGTATACTTACTAGAGGAAGAATAGAGAAAAAGGCCAACATACGTCTTCCAGATAAATTTTAGTCTTGATCAGGATGCTGTAATGTGTTACTAATTCGCAGTAGGCTTACTTGGTGTCCTTTCATACTAAGGATTGCATATATACAGTAAGTATTCTTTACAAAGAAAATGATACTTATTTTCCCCACCACCCCTGGTTGGAAGCAGCATTTGCTGCAAGCCGCCATGTTTCCAGTGTGTGCTATTTTTGTCCAGCCTGTGCTCTCTTAGCCAGGAGTGACAGCGTTAGGAAATGTGGACACGGCTATTGAGCTCTGGAAGCTCATGCTTCCACGTGCTGTAAATCAAGTGTGGTGTGAGTTGGATTGATTTGAGCTACCAAGACTTTCTAGATTGGTTTTGTAATGGGAAGGTGGTGCAAAAGTGAACAGACCAAAAGTGCCTTTCAGACCTTTTCTGAAATCTTCCCTTTGACCAAGAGTTCACTATTCTTTCTCTGTAAAGAGTAAGCTAATGACTTTGCTGAATAGATCTGCAATATACCTGTGGTGCTGATGGTAGCATGTTCACATCCTGTGAACTGGACTCACCTTTTCCTGGGGTGTTCCAGTCAGTATTCTTCATGTTGTAAAGTTGTGGATGGAATTTATAGCTAAACTGAAGAGTAACTGTAACTTAAGTAACTTAAGGTCTTACATTGTAATAGTCACAGAGCATCTTAGGATGGAGATCTCAAATTTTTTGATAGTATCACGTTCCAGGGACTGGTTTGCACAAAAGCAGTGTTAAACCATGCTGTAAAATGTAATTATACAAAATCTATTGGAAAAAAATAATCAATATTGGAAGACTTTCAAATTTATTTTAAAAATTAAATCTTCTTTAAAATCTTATTTTTGAAGAATCTTCTGTACATCAGGTGCTACATAGTGGTGTCCAGTTCTTGACTTGTGTGAGCTAAGCAGCTTCCTTTTTTGCTAGGTTGTGTTCTCCTTAAGTGTGAGCTCCTTAAGTTGAAGGCTAGAAAACCTTAATTAAAGTTAAGGTAGACGACCTGGTGGGCAAGATTTCCTTTGTGTGGGTCAAGTGTAAGCATCAGGATCTTCTGTAGGGATTCTTTGTATTTGCAGTCTAAGAAACAACAAAAACATAGTAAGACTTGCTTGTACTGTGATTATAAGACCACTGCTCTGTTTGTTTTGCTGCTTGCACAACTGCATCAGTAGAGTTCAACGTGACTAATGATAGTAGCTTGAGCATCTTAATTCTAAACATGAAATCTTTCTGTGCCTGATGAAATAGCAAGCTCTTTATTGGCTCAGGAAGATAGTTTTCTTTTTTGCCTTGAAAACTGGAAGGTGAACATATTCAGGGGAGCACTTTTTAATGAAAATAGAGCAAAAATGATGATACTATAAGTACATGATAATGTTTCTGTTCATAACAGTAGTAGCTGTTGAGAGAGTACTCATAGGGTTGGTATAAATGGCCCTTGAGTTACAAAACATTTGAACCTGATTATTTCAGGTTTTAATATTAGAACCTGGGCTTTTTTGTCTGGCTAATGTGATGAATGAAGAATCAAAGTGGAGCAGGGCTTTAGCAGGGTGGTGCTGGTTGTCCTGCTGCCCTTAGTCTGCTGTGCTTGAAACAAACCGAAGGTGAAAGTGATAGTTTTGTCTAGAAGACTTAGTAATTTCTTTACATGTTGCTTTCTAAAATCTCCTGAGTTCAAGTCATAATTAATTTCTTCATGAAGTTCCTCATAGACTTGATAATCTTCAGCTACTTCATCAGGTAATAAAACCCCTCTGATTTTAGAGTAGCTGAAAAGAACCCCTAAAACTTTGCAGGCAGTGAATATTATACCGTTATGAGGTCCTAGTTTTGCTATATTAAGTCTGGACCTCCTCCAGAAAGACATAGCTGGTGGAGTACCGATTTCAGAGCTAGAAGATTGTGAGCTGTCAGTTAAGCACAAATAATCTGCTATGAACCTGATTGCTTGCTGAGGCAAATATGAAATGCTGCATTCTAAAATGCTGGTGGCCATCTTCCATTTTTTCTGCATTGCCCTGTACTGTTTTCTGCTTCACTTATGACTGTTATTAGGTTTACTTTCTGTTTTGTTTTGAAGTGTCTCACAATGTAAAAGTGCCAGGATGGATCAGTATTAAGTGCTCGGATCCAGTCAATACATGGAGGTTGAGAGTCTTCTGTAGCTCGAATGGGTAGAGGTGAAAGAGTTTGTCTCTCTTTACAGGTATCTGTTGCAGGTCCAGCTTCTTTGGCATGCAGAAAATATTTTGTTAAATCTTAATCCTGGTGATTTTTATTCAAGTGGGAGAGAGTTTTTGTTTCACTGTAATGCTTGGTTAGCTAGGTATTATGAACTGTCTCTTCTGACTGCTTATGAGTAACTTTTTCTTTTTACTTTAAGAAGCTGCAGTGGAGCCAAGTGGAAAAATTGCAGACCTAAGAGGGAAGAAGGCTGAACCTGCTGCCAACTTCATCGAGTTGTTGGAGCAGCTCTTGGATATCAAAACAAAACCTGTTCTAATGGCAAAATCATAGGGTCTAAGTAGCTGTTTTATCATGAAGCAGCCTGGAAAGCAGTATAGGCATAAAGCTGACTTAGTTTTCATTAAGAAATTGAGTAAGTAAACCATTGAGACTAGCACTAATGCTGCCATCCTTTAGGATGAAATTTGCATTGGTTAAAATGTAATTTTACAGGAAAAAAAACTTCATTTCCAATTGTAGGGTAGATGAGGTTGGGATAGGTCCAGTTAGAAATGAGCAAGTCCTTCACCCAGGGTTAGGGGAAAGCCTGGTTAGGAGAATCTGATATAGGATTATTTTTAGAAGTGTGGTAATGTTTCTGTGGATTCTTGAGGCTTTGAGATTCTCAAGAATAGTTAATTTTGGACTTAAATCACAAGGACCGTTTTGTTTTCCTGTAATGCTGAATGCAATGTAGCATCTTTTTGTGATGATTCCAAGTATTATTAGGCTCAGGGCAGATCATCTTAGCTTAGGGTTCCAGCAGGTCCCTTTGCAGCAGCCTTGCCTAACTTTTTTGCAGTGACAAGACTATTCCTGCTTTTTTCTACCAAACTGAAGCAGGATATGAGCAGCTCAAGTGACCTGTGTGGGGTAGCATCTGTTGCAGCTGAAGTTGTCTCATGATATATCCCCAAACAGTAATTGAGCTTCAGGTTGTACTTCTGAGGCTGAGCGAAAGTCTTTTATGTCATGAATCCTGCTACAGGAGGAATTTAGCAAAGGAGTTGTCAGTCAAGGGCACTCTTCTGCTTTTTCAACATCAAGAAGTAGCAGAGATGAAGATGTCTAATTTGGTGCTTTGGTGGGTTTTTTATTAGGCAATAAATCTAAAATAATAGGAACTTAAATTTGTGTGTTTAGTTCTAAAGCTTCCACCTTGCCTACTCTGTATTGCTTTTGTGTATTGAGTAGAAAATTCTGGTGACTTGTTGAGAGATGCAAAGCTGTATTGAGACATCTGAGAGCAGATGAAAGTATTTTACTTCCCTTATCGTAGATCTACAGCGTATTGAAACAAAAAGTAATAAACTGCATGTGAAACATGGTATGTTAATCTGTAACATAAGAAAACTTAGATCTCTATCTTTTGATTTTTTTTTTTTTTTCCTGTGACACAGTAATGCAGAACTTTCCAGAAAGTAGTGTTAAATACCTTAGCTGTTCTCTGAAGGGAAACTCCAGATATTTGGCTTCTTGCAGGACCGTAAGGATAGGGCAGCTGTTACAAACATTAATATGCAACTAAATTTTTCTTGTTGCTAATTCTAAGCAAAAACTCAAATGCTTATGCTCCTTCTGCAGAAATGCTGTCCTCCTCTTTGTATTGCATAGTGGATGTGATAATTGTGTGACATAAAGTAGAAAATTCAAAGATAGAGAAAAAGAAACCCACACCAGGATAGGCCCAGCACTCGGGGAAGCCGGTGTTTTGAGGGGAAAATTCAAGAAAAACAACTTGGTGAGTCCTGTGATACACTTACTCTTAATGCCAAATTCTTAGGATTACTCTAGGCTGGATTCTTTTTTTCTCTCATTTTAAACAGGACCTAATATGCTGTTTGTCTTTGTACCTTTATGCTCTTAAGCTTAGGAATAATATCTAGTATCTTTGTCCTTCCCCTGATGAACATTCCTTAGTGTACAGGTGTGGGCCCTCTTAACTACCTTAACTTAGGCTTTACGTGTTCTTCTTTGTATTTTGTTTCTCCTGAGCTTTTTTTTTATGTGTAATACTCTAGAAATCCTATTTCTCAGAAGTGGTCACTGTTCTTCTTAATTCTGAATAGTAGCAGTAGAAATATTAAGTTTGTCTCTTTCTTGGTGCAGCTGAACAATGCAAGAAGCACTGAATTTTGTCTGCAAACTGGCAGACTTCATTGCATGCATCAACTTGTGGATCACACTTATGTTTGTTAGCAAAAACACAGGCTGAGTTCTACAGTGACAGCTTTTCTGCAGCAATTCCTGGTTTGTTTATTTGTATTCTTATGGTGTGCGTTGTTGCTGAGTAAGGCTTCCCATCTGCTGCTGGCAAGCAGAGGGGTTTTCAGTACTAGCATGAGCAGTATTAAATGTGCAATTCTGAATTATTTTTTTAGTCTTGCAATGAAAATGTTTTTCTTGTACTTAAATGTGGATATCTTGGATACTTTGAGAAAATTAAGCTTCTAATTTGCTTTTTCTTGCCCATATGTTGATGTGACTTCTGGCTTTTCTTGTTCCTCATCAGTTTGTCTCAAAGCGCGTCAAAAAGTTTCAGGTATGCCTTTCTGCTGATACATTTCTGCAGAATTGGGGTAACTGAGCACAATGAAAGCTGCTTGCCCAAGGATGCACATTTTGATTGCTGTGTGATATGTTTAGGATCCAGCTCTTTGTAAAACCTCAAGTACCTTATGAACTGAGGCACTGCTTGTCTGTTGGTTGTGTGGTTGTCATACATTAGACAGTAGTTGCCACAATAAATGGAGAAATGGCTGTATTCCAGGAGGTACTAGTAAGATAGTGATGGTAGCCTTGCAACTTGTTTCCCATCTGATCTTCAAATATTTCATTATTCATTGGGTAACTTATCCCATCACTTAGTTTTTAGGCTGTGGCTTCCAAATATCTTGCCATCTGTGAAAGACTGCTACCTTTAAGGTAACTTCTTTCAGGCAGAATACTTTCCCTCTGAATCTGTCAAAGTAAAATACAGGCTGTATTGCTGTGACACTGTTTCCTGGGACATTGTCTGTTTCTAGGGAGGCAATGAGAGCCATTGCTTTGGAGATTAGTGTTTGAGGCTTGGGTTGCCCACTTATTTGAGGTGCTTTTTGAGGTCTTCATAATTTAGGTTTGGAGTCAACAACTGATGGATTTTTTCCTTTTTCTATTTTACTTTTTTTATGTTCCCCTTCTATAGTTAAGGGTGTATTAAATGAGAAGGGTATTTCACATCTTGCCCTGTCTGCTGTCTTGTAGTATTCCTTTTCAAGGCAATACATATTCAAAACATTACTCTTACAATACTCTTCTTACTGGAGAGTAAGCTGGTATAATGATACAAATCCCCAGTTGTAATGGGCATTGGAATTTGCCTAGAGATGCAAGTTTAGCTTGTGTGTGCTTCATTGTTCACCCTCTGTTTTGTATCGTAGTTCCCACACAGGTACTAGCTTCTCTTATGGTGGTTTTCCTTTATTTTGCTTAGTCAGCAGCACTAGCAGATGCTTGTCGTGTAAAATGCATAGAGAGTTTAACTGGAATGTTTTTTCTTGCTTCACGTCTAATCTATATTGTGCTGCTGGAGCCATATTAGGAGTTTTCTTCAGGACTTCATTTGTACTGGCTATTTTTCTCTTGTCCAAAGCAGCAGTAGTTAACTGCTGCAAGTGCTGGTTACTCTGTATAGATACATGGTTTGTGGCTTTGAACATGCTCACCTGTTGCTAAGCAGCTTGGAGAAATCCCAAATGCCACTTAATTAAACAGTCCTATTAACTGTTGACCAGACCTTTAATGTCTACCAAAATTGCCGTTTGCCAGCTTTGTAATGTGATGTGCTTAGTTACTGACGCCTTTCTTCCATGTGACCTTCTCTGGTTGTTCCTTAAGTTTTCAAAAACCCTTGTTGTGTTAAGGCAGAAATTGATACTAGAAAGAGGGAGTAGTGTTGTGTAAGAATCTTTACACCCTGGTTTTGGGGGGAAAAATATCTTCTTCCAGGTAACACATCAGTAGTGCTTTCAGAGTTGCTTTACTATAGTGAGAAATGAAAGATCTGAATTGTAGTTCATAGAAGTTAAGATGGCAGAGAGCCAAGATGTAAGGATAATGTTGGAAATAAACCATGGCCTGTTTAAAATATTCTTCAATGTAAATATTAACTCTGTCTTTCTGTTAGTACTAAGAATTTTCTTGGCAGAAGTTGTCTAAAATTGCCCCACAGTTTAGGAAGTGAATTTTTGGGTTTTCTGACCTGTTCTGTTTCAATAGGTTCTGGTCCTCTGGCTTGTTAAATCAGGCTGTGGGGTTCTGCAGTCACTAGTTGTTCTGGGAGCCTCAATGTGATGTGATATAGAGAGCTTTTTGTTGTGTAGGAAGTCTGGTAAAAACAAGATTCTGACTAAATGCCTTGTCTGCTTTAAAAATGACGTGAGACATCAACAGTTAGTTCACTTAACTGAGTAGCAGTTTGGTGATAAAATGCTAACCAGTGCTGGCTGTTAGGTGTTCTGTGAGTGTTCCTTTTCTGAAGACTAATAGGCTAATAGGTTTTTATGGCCCTAAATCTGGATTTGCTAATATGGAATCTGCATAAATGGCTCTCATTTACATAACCGGACTTTAGAAATTCAGTGCCCAGCACTGATTTTCTGCCAAGTAGGAACATTGTAACAGATGGTGGAATTTTCCACCAGCCAGGTGATAACCACTGTAAAGGAGGTATTTGTCTTCCCTTAAGTCTCTTGGCTTAAAGGGATGTTACAGAATTACTCTAGTGTATTTGTTATAATTTGATTTATCCAATTTGTTTTACATATCTGGATTAATATAAATACATATTTATCAATGAATCTTATATAATTTTCAGTGTTCCTGTCAATTTTCACCCTTTCATCCTTACCTCAGATGACATGAAAATGTGTGGATAAGCTTCTGTCAGGAGCGATGCAGTGACAGTTCAAGCATTTGGTACTGTTATGGTCTATGCAGTGGAAATGCAGTACTAAATATTCACAGTTATTCTTAGGTCAAGGAGTTGTGGAGTAATAAATTGCTTCTGAGTGGCAGGGAGCAAATATTCTCTCTGGAGATGCTTGACTTCTATCATTCAGGTTGTGCTGGCTGGAGGACAGGAGCAGATGGCAACTGGCAATGTAGCAGCAGGTGCAGCAGGAGTAAAACCAGATTGTTGTCCTCTGATTAGGTCATGTAAAGGTTTTTCCCCATTTCTTTTCAGATCTGCTTAATGAAAACTAGACACTTCCCTATTCCTCTTTTCATCTTGAGTTCTAATAAATTTGTCACCTTTATCAGCAGTGAAGTCCTTTGACTATTTTATTAGTGTGTAAATGTGATAGAAGCAGCACGAGGCACTTCACTTTTAATGTCTTCAGTACAGCATGGGGAAACCTCTGAGCAGCAGTGAGGATGATGTGCTAGTGGAGTAATACAGGTGAGGACTGTTTCACTGAAGGGAATCTGGAAGAGCTTTTGGTGAATGAGCTGCTGAACTTTAAGTGCTGCAGGTAACAGTTTACCATAATGTGAGGATGACAAGCTTTGTACATTTGTATTCTAGAAGTAACTGAAAATAATTCTCAAAAGAGCTTGATGCAGCACTTAACAGAATTGAGTGGAAGACCTGACTATTGACATCTATAGGAATAACCCTTAATTGCAGGGGAAACCAGTCTTTGGAAAGAAGTTAAATATACCTCCTGTACCTTCCTTGTTCCCCCTTTCCCATCCCTCAAAAAAAACCCGAACTCCAAGCCCCAAACAGGCAGAAAAGTAAACAAGCAAGTATGTATTCTCTTCTGTGTAGTGCTTTCATTGTACTCTGCATGGTGGTCTTGGGGGCTATGGTAGGTCTGGCTTTCTAACTGTAAACTCAAAATGCAGAGGCAAGTCTAGCTGTTGTGAAGCAATCAAGTTTTACAGTGTCAGTTAAGCTGACTGGAGCTAAACATACAGGTCTTGCCTGTCTGCCACTTCTACTGATGCTTTAGGGTCATCCTGCCCATTGTAACAATTGAGCTTCACAAATGCTTGACAGGAAACAAAGTTAAATGAGGAAGTTGGCAGTGGTACCCACAACTTACCCTTACTTTGCCTGTGGTATATTTTCTTACCATCTGATAATATTTTGTGGGGATCTAATTTAGCATGCGCTAGAAAACAAACAAGTTCATATCCTTGAGGTTTTTGCTGGTTTAGACTGTGCTTGTTCTTAGACATACTTGTCTGTAATAAATTATGCTTGCAATTCCAGAGGCTTCCTTTTTGAACCATAAGCTGCGTACCTCCCAGGGTAGGAATCTGTGTACTGTATCTCCAGCTAACCTGGATGCAGTGCATGCTGACCATTGCTGGGAATCTGGGTATGATTGCATCCTCAAATATTTTGCAAGCTTGGTTAAACATTGTCTTGTGATTGCAGTATGTTGGGTGTTAAACCACAGTTTGAGATGTAAGGAATTTGCCAGGTGTATTTGAACTTGACTTTGTCCAAAAAACTAGTTTCTATGGAGTTTCTTTTTTTTTGTTGTTTTTTATGATGTTCTGTTTGGGGTTTGAAGTTTGTGCTTTGCATTCCTTGTACATCCATTTGCATTCCTTGTACATCCAGCAGTGTGGTTGTAGCTTTCTTTGCAGGCCTGTATATGGTGTGCATTTGAAACTCACTGTAATAACACTAACCCAGTAGTTCACCTCTGTCTTTTGAAGCTATAGTCTGTTGTCAGTTCTTAGCATTTAAAGGACTACTCTGAAATTCAGCAAATGTGATGAAAGTGTCGAGCAAAAGCCTTGGATGAACTGCTGGGACAAGACTTAGTTCAAAGGAGAGGCAGACTGGTTTTCTTTCCCCCTTGCTTTGTTTAGGTGATAGTTTTGGGCAACTCTGTTTTT
Organism: Psilopsiagon aurifrons; assembly: GCA_025447955.1. NCBI lineage: Eukaryota > Metazoa > Chordata > Aves > Psittaciformes > Psittacidae > Psilopsiagon > Psilopsiagon aurifrons. The sequence goes on along the minus strand of JAOEHY010027853.1, from coordinate 84,926 downwards.
CCAGCTACAGGACGCTATTATGTATAGTGGTGAGAAAGCTTGTCCCAATGTAACTGCCTAATTCATTTAGTTGGACTTTTTTTTAGTTGATGCTGCCACTTGGAGCTATTTATAGTTGTACTGTTTTAGATATGAAAGATCAGTAAATGATGACTCCTGAATTGTTTTGCAGAGTTAATAGTGTATTAGTTTAGGATTTGCATAACACACCTGAAGTATGTGCATATTGACTTTGAATGCCATGTGTTTGGGAAGAAGGGATTGGAGGTCGGTAACAGGGAGAAAGTTCTTCCAGCTGCTGCATGTGGCATTTTAATACCCTTTTGGTTAAGGTCTGCTTGACTTAGTGCAGATAGCACTTTCCTAGCTCTCTACTGTCAGCGCTACAGGGCCTGGATAGTTGTAGGAAAGTCAGCGCTTGTGTATTATCTGTGATACATCAACAGCAAAACTTAGTACCTGTTCTGCTACCTCTTGGTGTAACTAAGTTTGAAGCAGAAAGTCAACTATTTCTCTATTAGGTAGCAACAGTGTGGCCTGATTTCAGTATGTTTCTATACCAGTTTTAACCTATTTTATATGAGTTTAAAAACAGTGTCTGATCATTTCAAAGCAGGGAAACACGGGAATATGCTTTAGTTTTGACTGTCCTGGACTGAAGATGCACACATTGTGTAATCCACCTGCAAAGACTTCCCTTTTGTAACTTAGATCTGTGGAAATTAGGTAGAAGATAGCTAGATAACTTGTCTCTGGCCTAGGTATAGGTGGTGCTGTTCATTTGGCTGGTTGTCTGGATTTAAATAAGAGATGGCTTGCTGAGTTTAGAAGCAAGAGAAGAGCAGCATGTATTTGTTTGTAGCATAGTCATTTTAATATAATGTGATAGTTCTCCACAGTGTTTGTCACTGTCAAGCAAGGAGTCCTGTACTCCTGATAAAAATAGATTGGACTCATTCTGACCTTTCAAAAATGCCTCTAATACACCAGCACAGGCTTTGCCTTAGAACATCTGACTTTTAATTCTGATTTTGAAGTCAAGTGAGGTAAGTAGAACTTGGATCGACTGTAAATGACTTAGCCACTTAGCAAATCCTCTTGAAGTACCATACTTGCTTACCACCTGCTTTACTGAGGGTATGTAGGATGATTAAATGCTGGCTTGTTGGGATAACTTGCCTCACCCGTGCAGCCTCCCACCACTGGTTTGGTACCCAGCAGTCTTCTTCTCAGCACTGAAGACTGATAACTCTGAAAACACACTGGTTAAATTGCTTGCTGTGGTAAAACAGCTGATGGGTTTTGGTGTGTGCTTTCCACTGTGATTATGTGGCTTATGCTATCAGTATGTGATCAACAATGTGAAACGCTTGTGTTTTATGGAGCTTTTGATCCTTCCACAGTCTTCAGTTGACCAAAGAAATGGTGATGGAGAAGCCAAGTCCCCTGCTGGTCGGGCGGGAGTTTGTGAGGCAGTACTATACTCTGCTCAACCAAGCACCTGACTATTTGCACAGGTAAAGCTCTGCTTCTCTTTGAGCTAGCCTTCTGTGTGAATGCTTTAGTTTGTATGTTAAAATTGGTGAATAAGCTTATTACCATGTCTTTGCTTGCTGAGTATCTGTGTTCTGGTTGTTAGTGGAATTAAATCAAAAGTATATTGCTTGCTACTTCTAATTGTATGGCTGTATTTCAATAATTCAGGTAGAAAATGTGTGAGAGTATCATTCATCGTGCACTCTAATGTAGAGGCTCAATATTCTTGCATAACAAAGCTTAAGGTATTTCTTTCCAACAGGTTTTATGGAAAGAACTCTTCCTATGTCCATGGTGGCCTGGATTCCAATGGAAAACCAGCTGATGCAGTCTATGGGCAATCTGTAAGTACTCCTAGAAATCCTTGCTGTTCTTTCCTTCTTTTTTTTGTCACCTTTGTAGTTAAGAGGAGACACATCCACCTGTGATTCATACCCCTTTGTCCAAGTGCTTTCTGTCAAAAATAGGGAGAGGATTGTTAACTCTAAACAGCATTAGTTAGGCAAGGTATACTTTATCAAAATAAATAATGTAAAATTGCTTGCAAAGCAGACTTAAAGAGCATGCTGCAAAGCTTTTTCTCTAGAGTTAGAATATTATGCAGCAATACTTAATGTTTTTGCTTTCTTTGAAAGCTGCTAATTTAGCAGAAATGGCTTCTGCAGTTCAGCCTGTATGCCATTCTTTCGTAGGAAATCCACAAGAAGGTGCTGTCACTGAACTTCAAGGATTGCCACACAAAGATCCGTCATGTGGATGCTCATGCTACTCTCAATGATGGTGTTGTAGTCCAGGTGATGGGAGAGCTCTCCAACAACATGCAGCCTGTGCGCAGATTCATGCAAACATTTGTACTTGCTCCTGAGGTATGCTGTAGCGTGTGCTAGTGCTGTTATAGTGCTTCTAATATCATGTCAGGATCATTGAGACCTTTCTTGTTCTGTGTTAGAATTCAGGGTTAGACTTGGAAGATAATTTTTTACAAAATTCAACAATAAAGTTCTGCAGATTTCTTAGGAAATACAGTGCTTCTGTATGGTCATATATTAACCTTGAATGTCATAATTATAGTTGTAAATGTCCTTACTTTTGGCTACTAGCTATGGGCAATACATATATATATTTATATATTTAAGCATTTTAAAAGTTGCTTTATCTTTGTTTTGCCCTCCTAGCAACTGGGTCTCTTTTTGAAAAGAACAGGTAGAAAGAGGAAGATGCTTCCTGTTGCTCAAAGAGATGATTTTTGGAATTTTTTGTTGTATAAAGTGATGGCGGCATTTGAGGTGGCTTTTTAGACATTTTTGAACAAAACAGATCATGTATTTGAAAATGATAGTAAAAAGGAGTATTGCAAGATCACTTATTTTTCAGTTTGACTTGTAGTTAAGAATTGGTACTTTAGACCCCAGAAAGTTCTGGCTCCTATCTTTTCAGTGTTGTGAGCTATCAGAATTAAAAGCACTAATACGTTACTGCAGTTGATGTAATTGAACTGGTTCCTCCTTTGATTTGCTTCTAGGGTTCTGTTGCAAACAAGTTTTATGTCCACAATGATATCTTCCGCTACCAAGATGAGGTTTTTGGTGACTCTGACACTGAACCTCCAGAGGGTAAGTAGGATGAATTGTTGGATGGTTGTACTGGTATTTGTTTCTGAGTCTCTGTCAACATTCACAGACCAGTGGAAATCTTCCTGCTGGAGAAAGCAGATCAGCGTTAAGCTTCATATTCTAAGCTTTTTCCTTACTCTACAAGGAATTGTGACATGCTGATGATTATTTTTCTGGCATACTTTGTTTCTATTAAAGGAACCATAAGACTTATTTTAGCAGTTGCAGTCAGATCTGTAGGCTATAAATCTCCTTCTCTGTAGTGTTTGGAACATGGTGTTTGTGGTCAAAACTGAGTAACTGAAATGACAGCATAAGTATGAGAAAATGTTTGTTCTGTGTTACGTCTAATAGTGCTTCCCATGACCTCTTTGTCTTTCACCTGCATGTTGTGGAAAATGGCTTGCATTTGAACCAAGTACTAAAGGTGTGTGTATGGCTTTTGTTTTTTATCTTTTCTAACTTCATTTAGAATCAGAGGAGGAAGGGGAGGAACCTGAGGAAAGACAGCAGACACCTGAGGCTGTTCCTGATGATACTGGTGCTTATTATGAGCAGGCTGTCAGGTAATATCTTGTTATGAAATTAGGTGTTGTGTAAGACAGAGTGCATATAGATCAGGTCAAAGGAATTTATTGCGCCTTTCAATTTTCCTTTTTGACAGTCTAAAGATTTCTGCTTATTGGGCAGCTGAAACCAAAGTGCTGTTAGGCTGATCACGGGGATTTGAGATTTCCGGTAGACATAATATTTTTGCTGCTGTCTAGTATAAAAATGAGGAACTTGTATCGCTGTGCAGTGTGGCATTATTTGGACAGATTATCTTTGTTCTTCCTCTTGAATGCAATGTGCCTGACTTCTGTACTAGGCAAGTAGCATGTCTTACTACCCAGTACTAAAATGTTTAGAATAGCACCTCTTTTTTTCCCTTTTGTGGTGCTGTATAATAGCAATGACATTGAGGAGCACCTGGAAGAGACTGCTGCAGAGGCAGAGCCTGAGCCAGAGCCAGAACCCGAACAGGAAGCTGAACCAGAGGTGCAGGAAGAAAAATCTGAGCCGGTATTAGAGGAGTCGGCTCAAGAAGAGACGGTGGAAAAAAGTCCTTCTCCAGCTCCTGCTGATCCAGCTCCTGCAGTGCAAGAGGACTCCAGGGTAATGAGAGTGGGTGGCTTTTTACTGTGACATGGTAGTTTCATCGGTATGTTTGACACTCCTGTTGTATGTTTGATACTCCTGTTGTTTTGCAGAGCATGATCTGCTTTCTGGCAAGAGGGAAAATAGCTTGAATTCAAAGTGTTTAAATGCTCTGTATTCTCCCCTCCCTGCAAGCCCAAATGACTCTTCTCATGACCACTTAACTCTATACAGTAACAGGTAGTTAAAATTCTAGCTAGTTACTAGTTGATTAGAATACCTGGAGCTAAGGTAAGGCTTTGTGTATTTGGTGGGTATCAGGACTGTGGAAGCAGTGAGAGGCTCAGATTCTTTGTAAACAGAGCTTCTGAAATCCTCAGCAGACTGCAACCAGTCTGCAGAATTGGGAAAAGGGATGAAATGCAACTTTATTTCTACCTGGGGATTTTTGTCATTTTTCAGTGGTAAAAGAGGCAAAAGTAGACAAATAAGTGTACAAGAAACCAACACTTTGGTTAGTATTGATGTGATACTTGTTCTTACGGTCCTATTTCAACTCTGTGTAGACTTTAGATACAGGGTGGAACTAATTCTTTCAGATTTCAATGACTTAAGTTATGGGGAGACTGCTAATGGCTGGAACCTAAATTTCAAGGACAGGTTAAAATTTGTTACTGTCATTCTGTCTCTTAGCTGTACTATCAGGAATATAGTTTAGAAGGATAAAAACATCTGGATTTAAGTCACAATCTTCTCTTCTTGTTAAGACTTTTTCCTGGGCATCAGTAACGAGTAAGAACCTCCCTCCCAGTGGAGCTGTTCCAGTGTCGGGAATACCACCTCATGTTGTGAAAGTACCAGTCTCACAGGTAGGAATCCAGCACTTGGAGAAGTAAAAGTGCTGAGCTGGCTGACAGTAAACTGAGGTGGGAAAACCATAGTGAAATCTATTTGCTTATGATTTAAACTTAAAATTCAGTGTTTCCTGATAGACTTCATACAAATGTTATTCCTTGGCTTTTTTGTTGAGGAGGAATTGTTTCTCATGGAGGCAGGGAATGTCCATGTGAGTGCTGAGTGTGTGCTATCTAAAATGATTGCACTCTTAACAAAAGAGGCAACGTTTTCTTTCCTACCTGTTACTATTTGTGAATGAGGTTTTCTCACAAATGAGTGTGTGTAACTCAGTCTGTGTACCTGTCTCTGCACTCTGGGCAGACACTATTTGTTGTACATAACTCTGAATGGGGTGACTTTGAAACTGTTTAGTTCAAGTGGCATGTTTGCTGTTAGGGTGTAAGCCAACATGCGTTTTAGTGATGGGGAAAGAACTGTTTTTTCCTGTGTTTTCAATTTATTGTAATAACTTGATAGTGGGCTGTTAAAAGCTGAACTCTACCATTGTCTGATGCAGCCCCGCCCTGAGGCAAAGCCTGAATCTCAGACCCCACCTCAGAGACCTCAGAGGGATCAGCGAGTGAGGGAGCAGCGTACAAGCATCCCACCACAGAGGGGTCCTAGACCAAGTAAGAGACACTACAAAGAGTAATCTTTTTTGCTATTTGATGGTTTTGGGGAAGCAATGTCCTGATTGAAACTTTTAAGATCTCATTAACTCCGTGATTAAGTGAATGATTTCTGCTACTTTTATGAGTATGATTATTTTATCTTGGTCTGAATGTCTGGCAAGCTTTAAAGCTGAATTTCACTAGCATTCAGTCAAAGTATCTAGGTTTCTACTCAAGTGTTTGGCTTCAGGTGATAAAAAGCGAACAGTTACAAACTCGCTAGTATAAAATGTTTCTTTTTAATATAGGAATGGATAAATACAGGGTGAATTCTGACCATGGCTTGGTTTTTGTTTGTTGTGAGGACTCTCTTTTCTTAAACAAGTTTTACTTCTCTGTTCAAGTTCGTGAGGGTGAACAAGGCGATGTGGAAACTAGACGGATTGTGAGATACCCAGACAGTCATCAGCTGTTTGTTGGGAACCTTCCCCATGATGTGGATAAATCTGAACTTAAAGACTTTTTCCAAAGTAAGTTAGTTTCTTTGCTGTGTCTCAGGGTATGGGGGTTGTAGCCATCAGTGTGGTCAACAGAGCATTCTAATGTATGACCCAAGAACTTGGCTTTTCTCTTGCAGGCTATGGCAATGTTGTTGAACTCCGCATCAACAGTGGTGGGAAGCTCCCCAATTTTGGGTTTGTGGTGTTTGATGATCCTGAACCAGTTCAGAAGATCCTTAGCAGCAGGGTAAATAAACTTCTAGTCAGTGAGTTTTGATCTGTTAATAACAGGCAGTGTTCTTCAGATAAACAATAAAAAATTCTTCTTGGTCCCTTTGGCCTTTCTTGAGCATATTAAAGTAGTTGTCATGGCTTTCCCTCCTATTCCAAGACTTGTGCAGCGTTTGAACAAGTTGAGTCTCTTGTCATTGATGTAGCTTATAAACAGCTGAGGTGAACTTGAATTTATTCATTATAGAGCCTTTTTCTGATGGTAAACTGCTGAACTGTATGTGGGAAGTGGGTAAGTAACTTTCAGGAAGGCAAGGTAGAGAGCCTGACCCTATAGACAAGTAGAATCTTATTTTTCAATGAAGTTGAGAAGAGGTTGAAAGGGAAGAGCTATAATAGAGTGTAGGTTGAAAAGAATTTCTGCTAAGAAAGGCAAGGGGTACTTGCTTGGCGTGTTGCTAGTGACTGCTAAAGTGAAATGTGCATTGCAGGATTGTAGGGTGTGGTAGGCAGCAAATCTGGATGCGCTGTAACACCTGTGTGCTGTCCTTGCTTACAGCCTAGCTTCTCACCAGAGAAGGATGTCTTTTTTTTACTTTCTTACTGTACAGCAAACTTGACAGTATATTTCTGTTCTTCAGCTGAAAGGTAACTTGGGTGCAGATTTTTAAGCCTTGAGATTTGGCCTGAGTTTGGGCTAATATAATAGCCCAAATAATAGTTCCATTTCTTTTCTAAAAGGTGTCAGAATACTCAGTGTGAACTGAGATTGCTTTTCAAGTGTCACTTTCAAATCTGTTTTTATACTTCTCCAGTAAAGTCTGGATGACTGTTCCACTGTTGCCACTTTCTAGTAACCAGTCATAAAGCACTTCTGTGCCTCTCTCATGGAGAGGAGGATATAAGACAAGGTTGCAGAAATCTGCTTGACATTGAGCAGTTACTGGTGAGTCATTGCTGAAAGTACCTTTTCTGCTTTTTGTTGCAGCCCATCATGTTCAGGGGAGAGGTGCGCCTGAACGTGGAGGAGAAAAAAACAAGAGCTGCCAGGGAGGGTGACCGCCGAGATAACAGACCACGTGGACCTGGAGGCACTCGTGGGGGGCTGGGAGGTGGGATTCGAGGGCCTCCACGTGGAGGAATGTCCCAGAAGCCAGGATTTGGAGCTGGAAGGGGGATCGGGCAGCGCCAGTGAATGCATCATGGATGTTGACATGGTGGTGAAAACCCTTTTTCCTGCAGATTTGTGAATTTCAGCCTTGGGTATCTTGGAATGTGGCCCTAGCCTGTTATAGACTGCTACGTTTGATACTATTTTGGCCCCTTTTTGTTTGTGTTATGGTTTTGTGATTTATTTTTTTCTAGTCTTTGTCCCAGATTCCAGCTTTGTGGAACAACGCTTTAGGAAAAGTGGATTTTAAAAGAACTGAATTTTCTTGTTCACCTCACACTTACGGACTGGATTTTTTTGGTACCGGTGTTTTTTCCTAAAGGAATGTCTACTTTTTTTTTCCTTTTTTTTTTTCTCCTCTCCCCTTTCTACTGAATTCGGGTGCATTTCAGTCAGTGGACTGTTATTTCACGTGCATGCGTTCAAGAGCCTGTAGGAAAACTTAGTACTTGGCAAGTATTTCGAGGGCAGAAAAACAAAACTCTTGATTTATTCTTTGAGGGTCATGTGAACATCCTCTGGTCCGGGGATACTGCCACTTGAAAAATTGACATTCATCTTTCTCTTTGTGGCGCTGTAAAAGTGGAATAATGAGTATCTGTAGAATCTTTTTATTTCTTTTGATACACGATCACGGAAAGGAATTGGAACTACTGCTTTACCACTTTAAAAATTTTGGATTGTGGGATAGGTTTTAAATGTCTAGAACTTGACTCTTAAAACACTTTTCCTGAACTTGTGAAATTTTTTATTGAGATAGGGAGTTTTTTTCATGTTTAGTTTGTATTTGTATAAAAAAAAAAGCAAAATTGTTGTGCCTTCTATTTATCTCTCATTCCAGTCTTGGCAAATTGTTAAAAAAAAAAAAAGAAAAAAAGAAAAAAAATAAAAAAGGTCTAGATTTGCTTTATCAAGTCAAGAGTTTGTTGGAGTTTTTCCAAGGGTTTTCCAAGGTTCTTCCTTAAGTCACTAGGTTTACTAGGTAAAGGTGGTTATAGCTGATGGTTTTTAATACCTTCTGTTCATCAGTTTGGCTACGTTTGAATAACTGAAAATAAGTACTCTTTGGATGCTGAATTTACTGACTTTGACTTTAGGCTGGGCAGGCCCCATTACAAATGTTACAAAAGTACAACTGAAGTAGAAGTACCACTGTCACATCCTTTACACTTCAAGCTGCTGTATGTAATAGTTATTTTTGCAGTTTAGGCATGAATTTCATCCCTTCCTTCTACCAGATTTGAAGTGAACAGGTGGCATTTTTGTCAAATACAGAAGGTGCTTGTCTGTCCTGGTGTTAAAGATGTTAAATGCTTTCCACTGTGTCTGAAAGAAACTGAAAATAAAATCCAAAACTGGGTAATTTCAATTAAAGGTCTTTTAAATTGTACTGCACGAAGCAGTACTGTTTCTGTAATGTGTGGTGGTAAACAGCTGGGTGGAAATGGCAATTTTGAGTCTACACCAGACCTTCAGAGCTCTGTGATACGAGATTGCTGCTTAGTGAGCTTGCTTAACTGTCAGGGCTCGTTGTCTCAGTGTTTTCTTGATTTATTAATATAATTGCTGTGCATACGCAGTAACTCTTGACCTTTGCCTCCTTTAAAGCTTGAGCAAGGCTGCCCTTGCTCAAATGGCAGGTAGGTACTACGTGATTCAGAACAGTTGATTTTTGCCTTTTACTTACCAAACTTAGTGGTTGAGCCTGGCTATACTAAATGTTAGTGGAGTTTTGGTTTCTGTTTTATCTTCAAAGTTGTTAAACTGTTTGTCCTTTTCCTCCTCGCAAGTGTTTCTCAGATTGAGTTGCTTACAGTCTGTTCCTGAAGGTCCAAATATCTTAGTGAATTGGAGAAGAGCAAAGTGTGGCAGCAATAGCTGTTGTATGCTCTCACAGCCAGCATACTGGAAATACATACTGCTTCCTCTTGTGGTAGTAACTGGTATTAATTAAAAAGCTCTGCATTTGTTGTATCAGGACTGACTCTGAGGTGAAGCTATGCAATGGAAGTCTTTCACCGAATCTGTCCTTGTTGTTTGTGATGGTTTTTTTTCCTTCTCGTATGTTGGCTTTCTAGTCTTCTTGATGTTAAATCGAAGGCTGCAGTAACAGGTTGCACTTCAGACTTATCAAAGTGCTGTTAATAGAAGCTTTTATAGCTCTTAACCAATTCTGCAAAAGCACCCTTAAGCCTGAAACACCATTTCTGTAGTGGGGGTTGGACAGCTCTGGCTCATTTCTGGTTTAAGAAAGAGCTGAGGAATGTCAGGGAAAAATTGAAAAGCCTATGAGGTGAAGTGTATGCTTGTTTTCGTATGAATCATACTCTCAATATGCTGACCCAGAAGATGATGTTCTTGTCCAAGATGACAGGCAAAATAAAGTATTTACAGAAAATTTTCTTGGAATGTCTTGTAAAGAAATATTTTTCAGAAGTAAGTTCTGTTGAAAGCATCTTGAACAAATGTGGAGTGACTCTGTGTTTGCATTTTGGTGGTTCTGTGACTAGTTAATAACCAAGTAGACTGTGAAATGTCATGTTGCCTTTTTTTGTTAAAGCCTTGAGCCTTTTGTTTTCTCATTGCTATGCTGAAACCTCAGTATCTCTTGTCTAAGTCTTCAGTGCTTTGCATGCAGTAATGGTGAAAGATGACTGTAAAGAAGTCACAATTTGATTTATCTCAGCTGGCTGCAGTGAGTTAAATAATTACATGATGGCAAACCTCTAATAACTAGGGTAGTCTTAATTCTTTCTAGAAAGAATTACTGTAGGAAAGATTCAGATGACTAAGACCTGATGTGATCTCCCTGCTAGGGTCTCCACTTCAGTCAAGACTGAGGTGGTTGCTGAAGTGCTTTTGATGTCCCAGTGCTCTGTGGGTAGTAGGAAGTGGAGAAAAGTTGGTCAGACCCATCATCAAAACCCACAGAAACCACCTAGACAATGTAGTGAACAGCCTTAGTGACCCATATGCCTTAATAATCTGGCTTTTTGAGAGCATGGGGGGGTTATATATGGCTAGCGATCTGGCTCATCTGAATAGTCGTATTTCTGCTTCTCTTATACTGTTTCATTTGCAACAGTATTTCGTACCACCTGAAACAGAACTGGAATTTATGCTGCCTTTCTTTGGTTATAGGCACTGCACAATTAACTAGGCTTAGTTTATTGTGCAGGAGGAAATTCCTGGAGTACTCTTTGGTACCAACAGTCTTGCAGGGTGCTCCTGTTTAAAGCTGAACTGAAATGTTTGTGTGATCAGGACTGCAGGTACTTGTGCAGGTGAGGATTCAGCAAGGGATCACTTTCTTGCTCTGCAGGGCCCTCTTTACAGGTTCTTTTTCTCTTAAAATTAATTTGCTTATTGCTGAAGCTGTGGTGTTCCTGGCTGTACTTTAGCCATATACAGTATGCAGGTGGTGGCCATGCTGTTGGAAATTGCTTTGCAGAGAGGATTGACTCCTGGAGTAGGAAACAGCCTCTGTTGTAACAGTGAACTCTGACTTGAATCTGAATGCGAAACATTCTTCAGCAGTGCCACATGGAAGTGATGCCCTTTAGACATGTGAGTGTTTTTCTTGGTTGAAAGGATGGTTCTGGGTGCAGGTATGAAGAGTTGAGTTGATCTCTGCAGCTGCTGATTCCACATGTCAGATTGTTTTCTAACAAAACATATTTAACTGTTTCTTTACATGCTGCCTGGGCTAAGAGCACATGGCACACAAGCAGTTTTAAGTTGTGCGTGCTTTAGCAGGAAGTCATTTTCTTGGTGGTTATTTCATCTCCCACCAGTACTGTTCTTACAGTGGCTGGGAACTTGTAAAACTCTCTTAAGATCTTGATAATGTTTCGCATGTTGTGTAGAAGATGGGACAAGGGGGTTGTTAACAGCTTACCTGGTTCTGAGACACCAAACAATTGAGTAGAATGTTTTAAAACTCTGTTCCTCGAGGACAGCAGATTTTAGAGTAATGGTGTGTTCTCAGAATAGATAAAGGAGGGAGAGATGTTGCCCTTCTATTTTCCATTACAAAATGCCACTTGCCAAGTGGGATCTGCTGTTCCACTGGTGCTTTCAACTTGACAAAAGCACCTGACTGTGGAAGCAAAACCACTTTATTGTGTCTGTCTTTGAGATTCAGCATGAGTCTTTTAGCATTCTGAAATGTCATTTTGGGTGTCTGAAGGTCATTTCATCTACCACAGAACTTTTAAGGCTGTGTATAAATAATGCTATGTCATAGCTTGAAAAATGGTACCTGAAATACCTTTTCTTTTTTTGTTATATGGACCTTGCAGCTAAGCTCCTTGCTGGAACCTCTTCCAGTTTGCATGAGATTTAAGGCATATTTTGGCTCTTTTGAAAGAGTTGCTGTTCATGTGTGTCTGTCTTTAAAATCCAGGGTATTGGAAAGACAATGCAAACCAAGCTTTGTGTTCAAGTGCTTGTCATTGCTGTGTGAAAGGCTCAGAGCAAATTAAGAGGTGTTTCATAGAGACTGGAGATGTGATATGTCCCTCTTGGAGGGGTGAGGGGGGAACTTGCTTCTGCTGCCTGGACTTGATCTGGAATCCTGGGGAGGATGGCTTACAGTGTGTTAGCCAAACGTGTTAACCTTGCAAGAGTCTGAAACACTGGGGAGCAGTTCAGGAGTCTGAATACATTTGCTGCTGCTGCAGCAATTCCTTCCTGGGGTGGAGCTCAGGAGGTCACAGATGGGAGAGATTATTCTTCAGAATAAAAGGCTTAACAGTAAAACTGATCTTTTGCCTTTCCAGGACATGTTAGGTTAGTACAAATGCAGCAGCAGTGTGAGCAGAGTGTGGAACCTCCGACACTAAAAACCCATCAAGAGAACTTCAGAAAAATTGTTTAGTTTATTGGAATCAGCATGAATGTACGATTCAGTAAATAGATTTTATGTACATATAACAGCAGAAACTTTACATTCCATCTTCAAACTGCTGAAATAAATTTCTCCTTTAAAATTTTTTACAAGACAAAAATAATTGCCCCTGGTTGTGTGGTCATGCAAAGTGTAGAAGTTACAGGTTTGTTTCATCATGATGTAAAAACGCTGCTTTTAAGGAAGCAGTTGCTTTGCACTCTAACCAATGTAGCAAAACATCCTTAAATGGAGTGTAAGGCCATACCAACTTCATATATGTATATATTATAAATCCATATAGAAAAAACAGGGAGATCCCTTTTTAAGGGGAGTGGTGAGAATATGCGTAAGCACTTCATGATTAAGCTAATCTATTCTCTTTGAAGGGTTTTATGTCTGAAGTTTAAAGCAGGGGTACATTTCAAGGCCTTTCTTCAGTCTCTGTTCTTTAGGGGAAAGAATTATGAAAATAAACATTGACTTTTCCCATTACTTTTTCAGACTTGTGTTAATGAACCAGTAGAGGTGCTCTGAGGGCGCTTGCGGTGCCCACTCTCTATTCTTAACTCCAGTGATTAGTTCTTATTCTGTGAATACTTTCACAGTTGTCTTCTGTGAGATGCTGATATTTTGGCACCCATCTGTAAGGAAGAAGACTAAACCAGCTGAATACAAACTATTTCAGTGCCTGTTTTAAAAGAAGCTAAGTTGAACCTAAAGGGAGTTTTGTCTCCTTAACAGCAGCTCTTATGCTAAAGAGAGTTGGTCAGCCTGGGCAGTTTTAATGCTGCTGCTTCCTTCTGAGGTCTCAATAAGATTGAAAAAGGAAAATGCTCTCTGTTGCCAATGCTGTCCTGATCATGACCAAGCTTGAGTGGTATCTCTATCCTGATACATTTTTAACAAACACGCAATATGTGAAAGCAAACCTGGATTTAATATTTACAGAAGAATAGTGATAATGGGCTCTGGATGGGTATGTCAAAAGGGTATAATTCTCTGCAGGAGGATGTATCTGTTGGCAAGCCCCATGTTTTTACGCTGAGCTACCCTATAGAGTGTAGGGTGCCAGGTATTGCCCTCTCTGGGGGAACAGAAACTGCTGACAGGGATGGGGCAGCCTGTAACATCTCATACTGTCTGCTAAACCCAGCCCCACTCGTTTGTCAGAGCCCTTGGCTGTCTCTGATACAAACAGCATCAAGGCGCTGTTGTATTTTGGAACAAATGAGCTTTAAGTAGAGCTTTGAAGACAAAGATTTTCTTCATACAAATGGTTTACAGATGGGAGAGACAGAAAATAGGATAAAACAAAGGCACTACTTAATAGGCTTTTGTCAAAGTTTTTTGGGAGGTATTCTTCCTAGAGACCAGATTCTGGGGAGTTTGACCAGTGAGGTGGATACTGCTGGGAGACAGAGACAATGTTTATCGAGGACATAAGGAAAACACTCTCTGGGTGCTGAACTGTTCCCACTTCTATTTGTTTTCAGCTAGAAAATATTCCTGATGTGTTTTCTCTGTTCTCCAAAGTAAAACCAAATGTGCTCTCCTGAAGAGCAATAGCTGAAGTATTTTATTTTCTTCTAAAGATAAATTCATTTACAAAACTATGTAAATGGGTGTGCGTTTATTGGAAGGGAGAAATTCCAGGATCCTCCCCTCCTTTTTTATGCCATTTAAATGTAAGTTTTCATTACTCCTCATCTCAGTTTTAATACAATAAGCATGATATGCTGTACACCATGGTAGGATGTAGACAATACAGTCCATAGAATGTCACAGTCAACAACGATGTTAGCCTGTTTATGGCTGTTTGATCTCGTTTGGTGGTTACAAACAGCTGCTTGGGACAGCCTTGTACATCTTCAGGATTCAAAGGCTGCTTCCAGAGTGGTGGTCACCAATGCTGCAGGGATGGAAAACCGCAATGAAATGCGATGACCTTTGCCTGTCAGGCCTTTTTCAGGTGAAGTCCTTAGTGTGTTGCTTCATCTTTACATCTCTCTAGATCACTTGATTCACTGAAGTTTTACTCTTTATGCGTGCCTGAATGGCTTTTAGCACAGTTGCCATCTCTTTTGGAACAGTCATCTCTTTACTGCAGCATGGTAAGTCCATGAAAGAAGAGTTCAACTCTGGCCATGATCTGTGCTGTCAGTGTGTCATGGCCAGAGTCTGGAACCACACAAACCTTATCTTTCCGTGTAGGAATTCCATTTCACAGTAGGCTTGAGATGCTCCAGGTGGTGCATTTTTTCAAGATGCTCAGTTCCTCATGCATGTGGTGAGTGACTTGGCCTTTGTGCCTTAATGTCTGTCACCTCACATGCCTCTGGAGTCAGCTTGTCTCCTGGCCTGCTGCATCAGTCATTGCAATGAGTGCATGGTGAGATGCTCCAACGTTGCTGTCAGCAGCAAGATGGAGCTCAAAGGCAGAGTTCAAGCACAACAGGTCGCTCTTCCAAGCAAGTGGAAGCTGGATCACATACCTCTCACATTCTCGCATAACATCGCTGTTCTTACCTTAGTGTTTATTTTACAAATACTCCGTTTTAGATACTCCTGCAGCTGACAGAATCCCCCAAATTAACCTGCTGTCTTGACCTGATTTAAGAAGGGATGTATCAACCATACCTTTGAGATGCATGTCTTTGAACTGCCCTGGCCAGTTTATTAACCTTGCTCAGTGCTGGAGTGCTGCAAAGGGATGATCAACCTTTGCAGGAGGTGCTGCTTTTTACAGTTCTCCACTTTGGGCAGGTTAACTTAGGCATTTGTCAGCTTGGCCCGTGCTGATTCTCCCTTCTTGGTTTTGATCTAAGTGAAAGAATACAAATGTTTTGGACAGAAACGTAAACTTGTCTGGGAAGAGAGGGACAGAAAGGAAGCAGTACAAGTTCTGTGGTAGGTAAGGGCAGAGCAGAGTGTTTCGAAACCCTTGTTAAGCTATTTCCCCAGCCTAGATGAGCATAAGGTAAAGGAACTTGTGCTCCTTTCTGCTAAGAGTTCATTGGGTTAGCCTTTAGCTGAGCTCTACTGCCGTGACCTCTAGCACTGGCCATGGTTACCTAACACGGTGATGAGACCATATAACAACAGAATAACTCATTAGTGGTTAGTTTTCCGCTTGGGTTTTCTTTTGGTGGTGTTTTTGTCCTGATGAGAAAGTGGGAATGATGGCAAGTAGAGGCTGTTCATTATATTTATGCCTGTGAAGAACATGCGGGTGTCCCTCAACTTAGTTGCCGCAGCTGATCATAGAGATGCGTTCCAGCACTATTCTGATGGTGCAGTGCTGCTGCTTCTCCACTTCCTTTCTATTTTCTGGTTTCTTGAGCTTTGTCAGCAGTGACACTGCCCATGCTGTGCTCTCTTTTCCTCTATGGGACAAGTCAAGCGTTGTGACTTCTCTTTCCCACTCCTCAAAGAACAAGCAGCAGTGTTTAAAACCTTAACTCCCATGAGGACCACATGGACTGGGATTGCAGTTTTAATGCTTGTGTGTACATTGAACACATTGAAGTGACTGCACTTGCTACAGTGAGAAGTACTACACTGTCCTGTGCCTAACGTTAGTCTTGATCCTCTGTGATGCCACTCTCAAGTTGGCCCTGCTCCTCAGGGGCTTGTGGGTTGGTTCTTTACCCCATCACAAGAACTGTGATGAGGAACACCTTTAGAAATGAGCAAGTGGACCTCCAGGAGAGGTGACTGAGGCACCCCCCTGGCACAATGTCTTCAATATTGCATAGTTTTAGTTCAATAAAGTCAGTGTTTGGAGTTAGGGGGCAAGCCAGAACCACTGAACCCTTAGCCCCAATCCTGCTACAGTTGGAAGTAAGGGCCTGTTGATCTGCACAAGGCCATGACAATGCTGATTTAAGCAATGCTACTATCTAGCCTCCACTATAGTTGTGACTGAGCGTGTCTTCACTGTAAGGTTGATTCAGGCTTGAACTTGGCACTGTAATTTAGTCCCCAAATTCTTTGGTGTGCTAAACCCAGGCCAGCTGGCTGCAGCCTAAAGCTTGGTTCATGCACTGAAAGCTACTTGGGAGCTCTGTGCTCCTCAGATCTGACCGCTCTAGGCCAGCTCTACCTGTCCCTTCTTGTGCCAAGCTTGACTCACCTGCATGGCAACAACACACTTGTAGCTCTAAGTCAGTGCACATACTTTATGATGGTACATTGTGCCCCAGCCAGGCTCAGCCATATTCCCTGTGTAGTTGACATAGGGTGTCCTTGTTTGGCTTAAGCTGCTTATCAATTCAAGTGGCAAACCTATAAATAAAAGCTAATTTCAAGCCAGGCTGATGGCTTGTGGTATTTTCCTATGCCCAGGCAAAGATGGAAGACTGTATGGGAGGTGCCAGCATACTTAAAGCTCAGGCTGGGAACTGGTAATATGGTTTTGTATTCTCTTCTTGCTGAGAATGTGTTGGGAAGCTGCTGAGGTCGCTCTCTCTTGTGCTTTTTGTTGCTGGCTCCTTACTGTTGTTAGGAGCAGTGGCATCACCAAGCACAGCCTGCACGCCCTAGCAGTGATGCTTTGGGTGCAGATAGCATTAAGCCACCATGAAGCTATCCTTGCCTTGCCCTTAAGTGGCAACATCCCCTTGTGGTGAATCTTTTCCCAGTCCACATACTATCCCTGCCTGGATCAAACCCTGGCTAGCCCACCACCAGCACTGCTGGGAGCCTTCCTTATCCCAGGATGGTCTTCAGTATGCTGTCTGTGATAGACCTAGGAGAAGGAATATCACAAACCTAAGATTCCCTTACCATTTCCACTCAGAAGCTTGATAGTAAAGTGCATGTGGACTCTAATTTAGGTTTGCTAGACGTAATGGTCACAATTACTTGATACAATCTCTTAATTCCTGCTGCCAGCTCTGACTCTCGCATCATACCTATTAGCACTGTCTGCCCTGAATGCCAGGAGAAGACAGTGATGTGGCAAACCTCTCCTATTGCTTTTCCTTCTGTGCCTGGAGCCTCATTTGATAATTTAACCACTACCTGCCCCTGCTGCGTGCTGAAGTCATCCCTCTGTAGATTGCCATGGGGTTTATATCCTTTACTGTGTTACAGTTTGAGGAGCTTTGGTCCTTCGCTAGCAGCATGGTGCTCAGGCAACATGATATAGGGTGAGTGAAGCTAGGGATGAACCTGGAAAGTTGCAACGAAAAGGTTTTAGTTTGCTCTTCCTGTGCATGGGAGTTCAGTGATTCCTCACCCAGCTCAGCCTGTGCTTCCTATTTCCAAGCTAACTCCAGTGTTGCTGTCTGGGCTGTGCACTTCCATGTTCCCTCAGTGTGGGATCACCTGAGGACATCACCCCAGGGCTGCTCACCCAGTAGTTCTCAGGGGAGAATGACTCGCCTAGTGCAAGAACCAGCATCTCCTATCAGCTGTAGGTGGAGTAACTTTGAGTACGTGCCCTGTGCAAAACATGCAACAGCTCCTTGCATGTTGCCTGCTTCACAGCAGATTGTTCTGGGGCCCTCTACTGCACACCACACTGGAAGGAGCTGGGGAATATAAGAACCTGATTTCCAATAAACAACTGCTGTATAGCTGGATCGGTGAAAAACGTGGAGCCCTACAAGGATAATAGCGGAAACATCTGCCTTCTTTCTGACTTACGCTGCCTTGCTTTTGCACACAGTCAAAACAGATCTTGTGTCCATCCTTGCATTCCCCGGTTCTCTTCATGCATGCTTTGCCATGAAAGTTCTTCCCTAGGAGCTCTCTTACTCTGCCCTGTGTCTGTTTTGCCCTGTGTTTCCCAAGACACTTGTTTCTACCGGCTTCTTCAAAGACTGCGGAGCAGAGGCACTTAGCCCCATAGGAATGAAAGTTCAGATGGTGAAAGGAGACAAATGCAGAAAAATGCTCTGTACTTGAATGAAGGAAGAGACTTGTGCAAATTCATTTGAGTGAGAGATGAGCAACTGCCCTTAAGAAATAATTAAGGAGGGAGATGAAGGGGTGGGAAGATCTAAAAGGACCTTGAGTAATTTTGAAGATGCTAAAATTAATGAATATTAGCTTCTGCTTTGGTGCTCGTCCTGGCACCCTGAAGAATGATCAAGTGTCTCAGTTTTCTGCTTAAATAATATACTGTCTCCATACAAGTGATGGAAATCTATTGGAGCAGGAGCAGCACAAGATACTCCTTACTGGGGGCAAGACAGGAGAGCATCAGATGCTTCCTAACAGGGAAGGGGTCAGATACTTCTTTTGCTGAACTGAGCCTGTGGGATGCTCCAGCACACAGTTATGCAGACAGGAGCTACACAATGTCCTTGGGCAGGCAGGCCTCCAGCTGCACTGGTGGGGCTGGGTTTTGAAGGAGAAGAGATCCATATTGCTTTATCCATTGCTGCCTCTAGCAAGGTTTTGTAGTAAGGAATGGAGTATTGAAAGAGATTGTCTGTCTTTGGCACAGGGATAAGAACTATGTTTTATTAAGGAATGGTAGTACAGTACAAAAATATGATTGTATAAAATCTGTGGAAAAATATGGCACCATTTCTAATGGTCTTTGCTCCTTTCTTATGTTCCTTTCTTTTTAAAAAATATATATATTAAGTCTTGCTAATCTTTTTTCCACCAGTATTAAGAAACCAAGCAAGGTCATCAAATTACAGTCAAGTTAAAGGACAACCAATATTGTGCTCTGAATTGTCTTGGATTTGCTTTAAATTTAAAGATCTTCAGAAGAGACAGAAATAAAAAAAAAAACCTTCTAGAAAAATCTGGGGAAAACAGCAACCAAAGCAAAAAGTTTCCTGTTCGCAGGACAAGAGAATATTCAGTATCTGGAATTGTTTGGTGCTTCAAGGAGCAGAGCTCCCTGGTCCCCATCCTCTAGGACAAGAATGAGGGCACTACCAGGTCCGTGAAGCCAAGGACCCCGACTTCAGTGTTTAAAGGCAAGCTGGTGCTCGGCCAGGATCAAGGCTCAGCCTTGCAGTCTGTAGCAGACCGTGGGCTTCCTGGTCTATCCTGAACCCTCTCCAGGATCTGTCTTGGATTTCCAAGCTACTGAGGTTCCAGATGGAAAGTCACCTTAATCAAGAATCAGTAGGAAACATTCATCTACCAATAAAATAAAAGTTTATCCTACTTTTTTTTCCAGTGATATTTATGTATGAGGAAAAATAATTCTTGCTCATGAAGTGATGCATTTCCAGCAACCCCTGGAAATAATACTGTATGTGATAAAGCTCTGTTTTTCCAAATAATCCAAGTGAATTAGGACCCCGTTTTCTCTCTTTGCTGCCAGGCCAACTGCTGTCTCTTTATCAGAAGTTCTGCTTCTGAATCTTGCTCTTAACAAAAGCTAACAATTACCGCATTAAATTCCATCACAATATGCCTGGAAGCTATCCTGCAATATTAAATCCTTTATGTTCTTACTAATAAATTTAATTCCTGGCACTGTTAAAGCAGCTTACTCTGAAGATGAGATAGGTTATCAAAGCAAGCTCTGTTGCAATACGGAGACTAAACACAGCCTAGTACAGATGGAGAAAAATGCTTGAAAACAGCACAGACTTGCCAGGAGCTCCTAAGAGACTCTCAGGTCGTGCCTATGTGATGGGACTTTCTGGCAGGACGTCTGTGGGACAGCAATATCAGCACCACCAGACCCTTGCCAAGACCCCAGCACATTTCATGTTGGGATGTGAGTGCTGCTCGCGGTCACCATGCAGGCAGCCCTGGGGCTGGAAAATGGCCAGAATGGAAACTGGCTGCTTAATGAAGAAATAACAATGCACGCTATGGTGAGCATTGAATGTGCCCAGTGGTTGGCAGGGTCAAATTGGATGCAAAGGAAGGATGGTAAGTGGTAAGGATTCTCACTTCAGACCCTAACCTCCCATGGGCTCCACTAGCAGGAACCACAAACGTCTTTCTGATGTTTTCTAGTCCCAAATTTGCTTTTCTCTGGCCTTACTCCTTGCCAAGAAGTGACACTGGAGCTCTAGTGAAGCAGTAACTGTGAGTTTATCTACATCTCCAAGCAGTAGATCTAGGATGAACATGGGCTTCTTCTTTAGTTTCAAAGCCCTTCTCTAAGCTGGGGCAGAATGAAATGAAGCGGGAATGTATTCTACTTGCTCTGATCTTGCCCTTGGGATGTAGGGTCAAAATGTACTTGGGGGGAGGATGCTGCATGGGATTAACAATTCACAGTCAACTCCTTAAAGCAGCTCTTGTTATGAAGCAAACCCACAGCTCTGCAGGTGACTGTGCCCCATGAGCTATCACAGGTAGCCTGGGGAGACTGAAAAGTCATGTGGACCACAACCAAATTGCCCTACTCAAAAGTGCAGTGTCTGGGCATCAAAGCAGGACTTTTCTCCCAAATGCCAGCCTTCCCTGAGCAAGGAGCCATGGTGCATGGGCTGCCAAGCCAATCCCTGCTGCTGGGCGGGGAGGAGAAGTCCCTGGATTTGCTTTCCTCTCAGACAAGGACGCGCCGTTGGCACGACCGGCTGTCGCACACAGGGAGAGTTCAATAATTCAGCAAGCAAAACCAGAGCCAGCAGCAGCCCTGGGCCACAGCCAAGGCTCAGAACCATGTCCCAGCAGCAGATAACACCTCTGCTCCTCAGCTTGAGATCTCCCTGCTTGGGAAAGTGCAGTCTGCCAGGGGAAGGAGCAATCCTCAGGTTTTCTGCTCCTTGAGTGGAGGACAGGGGCTGATGTACTGGTTCACGCTGGTATTGCATGACCTTTCCCAGTATCAGCAGCGCAATGGGACTCAAAGCTGGGTGGCCTTTGCCAAAGCATTAGGAAATGTTGCATTTGCCCTAGTCCACACCGTGCCCACCACATTTTTCTATTTTCTCCCCTTTTTTTAATTCATTTTTGTTCTTATCCTTGGTTACTTTCTTTGCATTATTTTTTTTCTTTAAGTAAAGTGTATGTAGTGCTGGTGAAAGGTGCTGAATTGGCAGCTGTGGAGATGGGTGTCCCTCTACCCAGCCCAGGAAGGCCCAAGGCTTTTTCCTCTTGGCACTAACCCTGTGCTCTTCTATCCTCTCCCATAGCTGTCTCTTGTTGCGCTGCTTGGGACAGCTGTGGCTGAGCACAGATTCCCACCTCCTGTCCCAGGCTCGGACCCTGCTGGCCTGGCCCAGACTGGACCTGTACTTTGAGCTGTTCCAGCTGCTATGGAGGATGCAGGAGCCTGTCTGTTCCCAGAGTTACAGCTTGGGTCAGCTGTGGCCTGGTCCTGAGCAGGAGATGGGAAAGTGGAAGCACCCCATGGGTACCACTTGTCTCTCTGCCTTCATTTAGTGCCTAATCCAGACCTGACCCCAAGTGCTTCAGTGCAGACTGATTGTCTCTTCCTTCCTCCTGCCTTTTACCTCCTTTGCTAAAGTGCAAACATGACTGAACCACCCTGAGTGCTGGAGAGACAAGTGGGACATCAGTCCCTTGACTTGCCCATGCCAGCCCCAAGCCAGGCTTCCAAATAACACCCTGGAGGCGTTTGGCGTGTCCCCCCCACCCCAAACTCTAATGTCAACCTGTGCTACCACTTGGTCAAAGGGGAACCAACCCCTTTGCTCACCCATTCCCATCTCCCTCCCCCAGTTCCCTATCCCCACCAAACTGTGCCAGCCTTCCCCAGGGCTCTGCTGGGTAGCAGAGAGGGCAAAGCAGCTGCTCTATCTTCCTATCTGTGTAAAGCTAAATGCAGCACCAAAATAGATACAAAAATAGAATTTAGGGTCCTTTGGCCCAGCTTTGCTATTAATAGTCCTGCTATGAAATGTCTGAAAATAAGAACTATTCTCTCTATGCACCCACCCACCCCACC